>JAQIWE010001238.1:0-16657 GCA_034698565.1 Campodea plusiochaeta
TCGGACCTTCCGTGTGTCAATGAAGTGGAAACATCAAGTTTGCATATAAGTGTCTTCTAAAGCGAGGCTTCGCTAACCCTCCGCCTCAATAAGTCTGACAGTTTATAAATCTTATCCATATTTCAGTTAAGATGAATTTGCACTTATGAAGTTAAATTTATCAAACAATGTTCCTTATTAATTAATATTATGATGCTGCCAGTGTCTAAGGCATATGAAATCGAAGTAGAAATGTAAATTATGCAACCATATTTATGGTTACATAATTGATAAATGTATTGCCAAAATTTGCATTTTTTTTTATTCGAAATAATAACGCTGTATATTTAGTTTATCGTACTATAAAGTATATTAAAGCAATAATTAAGAAAAGAGTTAATTTTTAAAAAACATTATGTATAATTTACTTTTTTTATTGTCAAACTTACCGAAAGGTGTCCTTGATAACATTATTATCCTTTTTGTTTGCGATTTAATTAATTCCCATCGTCTTCTTGCGTTGTATATTGATCTTTCACGTGCTATAACATCAAAGACTCCCTAGTGGAATTAAATTATAATATAATTACCAACATTCGACTTTATACTATATACTTCTACAGGTTGCCAATAATACAAGATTAATGAGTTTATTGAACTAGTTTAAAAAGACTTTCTGTGAGGTAGACAGTTTCATAGTGGACTTATAAATCAAAAAGATATAGAATGTGATTTTTGAACCTGGGAGTTTATCATTTCAGATAAGAAAGAAATCGAGAGAAAAAAATTATTTGGAGGAATTTTTTTATGGGCTTCTTTTTGGAATGGTTTTTATCGTTATTTGTATTAGCAAGAACCAGGAAGCGATCCCTTCATGTTATTAGTTATTATTCGAAATGAAAGTAATAAACCAGAAACAACATTATGGAATCCCTACATAGCTTTTGAAGTACTTGCTTATATCAAGTGGCGGTATAATTCTAAGATCTAGTTTACGAAATTTCGAGAAGAAACTTATATTTATAGTTGATAATTAAATATTTTTTAAAGCAGCCGCCTATATACACATAATTATAGCTGTTGAGGGGGTTCCAGACACCTTTTACCACAGTAACCATTTTAAGATGCATTGCAATGCAGTCAGGAGTGATCCGGACTTCCGGAGAATGTGAGAAGAAAATAAATTAACAATCGTCGAAACACTTATCAAATCACTACCATATACTGCCACATCATGCCTGCTCTCTTCAAACTCATAATTACATAATATTAATGTAAAACTGTTCTTACCTCATCATCAGCATCATCATTCTCTTGTTCTTTGGTATCATTATCATTATCACCATGGTATTGATTATTCTCAACCCATTTCTTTGCTTCCATTCTCATATCATCTGATACAGGTTGACCTGAAATTACTCGTAAACCAGGAAGAAGATTCAGAAGTAACAATTGACTAGATGGATTACCCCATAATGGATTACCTTGAACTGATAACTCTTCAAGCTTTGATAAGTTCTTTAAACTCACTTCCAAATTATCAATACTGAAAGTGAAAATTTTGTATTATCTATGTGTATTGTCACTATTGTGGGTATTTTCGTTAAAAATTCTATCAGCCCGTCATTATTCATTTCAGTTCATATTTGTCAAATTGTTTGTGATCTGACAACTGGAAAATTACGTCGTTTGTTTCAAATATTTTATTCTATCCATTCATGGTAAATATAAAGATTCATTCGGCAATCATTTTAAAGAATTTAAAGCAATATTGCCTGCGTTTATGGTTACACCAGTAACTTAAATGATGGATAATAAATGTCAGAGACTATTATGTAATGACAAATTTTAAACAATTATTTTCACTTTCACTGTAAAAATTGCTTTTTTTATAGTTTCTTATGAAATCATACTTCGGTGGTTCCATGGATTCACGTTTCATAAAGCCTTTGACCTTTCTCTGTTTGATTTAGCTTTATGCATTAACCTACTTCCAATAATTATAGATGCACCAACTGTTACAAAAAGTAGATAACATCTTTAAAAATTTAGTCAACAACCTTATATGCAGTACTCCAGAGAAAAGGTTTTTGTCATCTTTATTACTCATTATTTTCTGTAGAATGATAATATCTCCCAGTTAGAACCGGAAGTTACGATCGAAATCAAATTGTTCTTCATCTTTATTCTGTTAAAAATTTAACTTACTATTGTAATTCATTACTGTTGATATGAAGTTTTTCCAAAGCCACCATTCCGCTTAAATCAATCATATTATTCAATTGATTTCTTTGCAAATCCAGCTCTTGCAGGCTTTCCATGTACTGAAATGATGACAAAAATAATTAAATAAATAATAAAATATAAAACATTCATGATTGTAAAATTGACACGTACTTGAATTCCCGATGAAGTCAAAGTTTTAATTTGATTTCCAGATAGATTTAAGGCACGTAGATTTTTTAAGTTTGGAAGTCCTGAGTTTCTAGGAATATCACATATCAAATTATTTTGAAGATCAAGAACTACCAGTTGAATGCAATTATCTAATCCTTCTATACGTCGAATTCTGAAAAGTCAAAAATATATATTTGTGAAAGACGTCCTTTCAATACTGGAAGTCATCTTTGAAAGTTAATTTTATACTTTATTTCTTCCCACACAAAAATCCATAATATTTGAAAATCATACCATGTAGAAGGTACAGCGTACGAGTGAAGTAAAGATTACTTTCCAACTCTAACTTAAAATCGTTACACATGACGGTTATCAAATATCTTGTCCTAGTTGTGGTCGATTCTGCTGCCTCGGCTCGGAATTGGTCCCAGCAGCTTTTTGGCTCCTATAGTTCTAAAAAGAGCCCGAGACAAATTCCGAGCCGAGGCAGCAGAATCGATTACAACTAGGATAATCAAATATCAATGCCATAGCTTACTTTAGTAGGATCCACATACAACATCTATACTGTAATTGATATAAGAAGTTCGCACATCTTTGTTCATTTTTTTATAAAGGTATCCAAGTCTAAAATATTCACGTTTTGCAAGTTGCAATCCAGACAAATAGGCTGCATGAGAAAGACTCCATATTTTTTCAGTATTGAGTTATTCAATTTTAATCATTACATTATCAGAAAACATAACAAACAAAAGTTCGAAAGAAAAGTAATATTAAAAAATCGCTTGTTACGAACAGAAAATACTAGTCATAGAACTGATTATCGGAATTCGTAAGATAGTTTATCAGAACATAATTGCTATTTTATATTAACTTACAGAATGAGTGCTCCATAACATACTTTACTAAATTGTTTATTCATTGTATACTCAGTATGCAAATGCCATACTGCTTCTTTATTAGAGTCTGACACCTTATTATTTTGATAGCATGCATACAATCCTCTATTAAATTCAAACATCACATTTTCATAGTAGAACTGTCATTTAGAAGAAGATTGTACATGTACGTATAATTAAAATTGTACCTGTTTTTTCCAAGTAAAAGAACTCGAAGATTTGGCAGTGCTTCTAGTCCTTGGATTCGTTGAATTCTATTAGCATGTAAATCTAAACAAATAAGTGAAGGCAAACTTGACAAAGTATCGATGTTGGAAATTAAATTATATCGCATTGATAAGAGTTGCAAACAATTCTCTCCAATAAGTAACGGACAACAAAGAAGGCCACATCTGAAACATTAAATAGAAATTCGTGTTAGTAAAAAGTTCATTTATTTACAATACGTTATTCTCATACGTTTACCTGTCAAGGCACATTCTATTTGGATTTTTATTTTTAACGTCCTCACTTCGAATAACTTGAACTCTATGCGAACCACAATGTCGGAAGACTAAGGAATCTTGGCTTTTTAATACAGCAGAAGCACATCTGTCACTTCTGAAAATAATATTGGTTTTATGGTAATAATTTGTATTTATTCCTGTTGTTTACTACACCTACTAAGGATAACTGAAGTCAGTAACGAGAAATTTTCTCCCCTAAAGTTCTGCAGCAAATAGCTTTATGACATCATAGAGTTTTATCCATCACGAATGCCGACCAATAACAGTTTATAAACCGAATGAATTATGTGGTAAAAAATAATAATAATCATAGATAATACCAAAAATTATAAGAATTCACTATTATATTATATACAGTATGAAAATTATTCTATATCAGTTATATTAAATCAAATATTATAAGCTAACTTTAGTTATGCTGGATTTTGAAATTTCTGTACAATTGTTCAGGAGTTTCATATTAAGATAATGGATTGCTTACTCAGTATATTTTTAATACACGAATTTACCGATACAAGTTCATTATTTATAGGTACATAATATACAACAGTTGTATAGGTACAAATATCCTGACAGTTAAACCATTAGTCAAAGCAAGAAATAATCGCTGCTAGGTCAAAGGTGTTTTAGTATAATGAAAAATCGTGATTTTCAGACAAAAGGGGGGAAAAAAAAAGACACAAAATTAGTAGTTGCTATAAATATGCAAAACCCTCATATGTTAAAAACACACCATTACATTTTTCATTTTATAACAGTTTATTTGATAAATGTTTCAAACTTTCGATATGAATATTGGAAGAACAATATAATTACGTATAAATAAAATTAATTCAATTTTACAAGATCACTTGCTCGATTACTGACTGCCAGTGAACCTGCTGTTATTGGCCAATATCGATATTTGCTGGAGGGATTCAGAGTGAGCAACTTCAATAATAATTATATACTATATCTTGTAACTTGTAAATTATAACTGTCAACAGGAAAATAAATCAAAATAGGAATTAAGAAAACAAAAGAAATAGTGATTGATATTCACCATCTCAATGTTAAGACTTATCATAATAGTGTAATAATAAGTATTTTAAAATTGAATAGTATAAATACTGTCTTACTTCATCATGTAAGAAAGCGTAGAATGTTGTAAGTGTGGTAGAGTAGGATTTCTGGAAGGTATTTGTTGTGCAGTCTTGGAGATAGTGTCATTTTGATTGAAAGATTGTCCACACACAGCGAGGGAAGATCCTTTATTTTGAAGAGGTATTCTGTTACTCTGCAAACTAACTGCCGAATCATTTACTCTCTCAGTGTTAAACTTCAGTTGCAGGAGCTGAAATAAAAGTTGAGCAATAATGTTAGTTAAAAACTTCTAAAATTGTTTACCTAAACAAGGTATTATGTAATGAAACAATCATTTAATTTCTGTCACTCCTCTTCTCTTCTTAGACTTCAGCGCCTGCTCGTCTGGTTTTATAATAGTTCTTATTGTATGATAATCAAAATGCATCAATCTACTTTACTAAATTTTCATAGAGACAATCACGATGTTAAAGTATCTTGAATTGTCACACTTTCTAGTGTCTACGAACTGATGTGTACAAGAAGAACTATGTGAGTTAGCGCATATCCTGATCACATTAATTTATTACATATAAATAAGTGTCACTTTACACGACACCGTTTATAAAAACTTATATCAACAAACATTTTAACCCAAGTTCTAAGCTTTAAATTTGTGACTTCTGTTATTATGTATATTTCTGTCAAGAATGGTCTCTGCACGCTTTCTGACACCACCAATATAAGTGTTGTCGACTTTTCCCCATTACAAGCAGGTAAATCAATACACGCTACATCAACGCCGTGTTTATTTATCTTCTTATTGCTATGGTGAAATAGATAATACGACTACTAAACGAATTTACTTATATTATACGTAATGTATTTATTAAATATAAACTACATCAATGAAATAACTACTGTGTTTTTTTGTAAATATATTTGCGTTATTTTTCTTACCTTCACATTATTCTTCTCAAACCTGGCGCCTTCTTCTCTTCTTTTCATTCAGTCTATAAACATTTATAAAAGTGATAAATGGTACAAGGCACTGCTTTCCAATATTTCCAATTTTCATAAAATAACAATTTGAAACACACAACTGTCATTTCCCCAGAACAAATCAACGGAACTCCATTATCCTGAGAACAAATATTTTGATCCCGTTGAAAGGGAAACCAAACCGAAACTGAGAATTGCATTTGACTTCCTACTTCCAAATTTGAAAGTGGAAGATTGGCGCATGCTTTTGATTTGAACTTCTTTAGGGAAGAATGGCATGAAAGATATCGTGATAGAAAAGTACAAATTAGAAAATAGAGCAAGAATATATATACTTTGATTGATGGTTGTGACGTAGACACGACAGTAAAGAATGACACCAAATGGAAATTTTACGACATCGTCATTACTTTGGAAACATATCATTAGAAACGATTTAAGGATACTTTTGGTTTTCAATTTCTGAAATAAAATAATTTAGTGGAATTTTTACGGTTGTCTTGGTTTTACGATCTGTTTTATTATCGTCATTTGCTAAGGTGAGAAATAAGAAACAATTATTTCTTTCTGGTTAAGATGTTACACTATCATGTTGTTATATAAATTATATGATATGTATATGCACTCAGTAAAGATTAGGCTAAGAAACTTAGTGTGATCAAATTAATCATATTCTACTGTCAGCTGTGAACTATCACATATCAAAAGAAATTATTGGTGGTGGTAAACCTAAAATACTAGTCGAACCGCGTAATGGATTTAACCCTATAAGTATATAGCATTACTTTTTAATATTTCTGCGCTATCCGATTAGGTATTGTTAGGGTTAACATAAACTTTTGACTCAAGTCAACAGGAAAACAAGAAAGTACAATATTTCAGTTTTCGGATGCTGCAACATATTGCCCTAAGTAATCAAATAGCTTACAATATACAGAAACTAAAAGAAGATATTTTTAAATGTATGTGACTGCCTGTCGTCTTTGGCTTCATTGGTTTATTGAAATACCTAAACAGGCTGACGCAGTCTCTCATGAAGTACCTATAACAGTATAATATTTGTAAAGCGTAATATATAAGATAGTATAATCACCCAACTCATACATTTCTTATGGTTTCACCAAATTTTGAAATATTTAATTAAAATGAAACAGCACAATTATTTTTTATGCCAACCGTATATATTTGAAACTATTTTTCTAGGTTAATTTCAATACATTTCTAGGTTAACTTCGATACATGAATTACTAATAATTTTACAAACTCCTTTGAAGACTCTTGTAGTGAATTCTGGAACATATGGGAATACTGCATAATAATTTCATTCGTACTAAAAATACTGCTATATATACAGTGTAGTATATCTAAAAATCTATACCAGAACTTATATACAAGTACTTGTTACTATGGAATGCTGGTACAGAAAGGAACATTCATATTTATTTCAAGAGAATATTTTAAAAGTCAAATCTATTTATAACCATTAGTTGAGGAATGTTCATTTGCGTTATTTTACTGTTAATCATAGAGCAAAATTTCACACAAAGATTTTTAAAGATATATTACTTGCCACGAGAATTCACTCTGAAATAGCAATTAAAGAATTGTATGCAAGCTTTCCTTTTTTTATATAAGAATTCTCTTTTGCTGCTGCTCATAAACAGTAAAAAAAAATATCCAATCATACTGAAGTACCATTCAATAATTTTTATTTGCTATAGTTGATTGCAGACATAATGGAAATCAATACTGAAAAAAACTGAAGCTTTAAAGTAATATTTAAGAAGGAGATATTCACTGGAATATAAAATTTCGTAATAACTGCGAATTTCAGAGGTGACTTATTCTGTGCACGTTTACAGAGCTGACTGCAATATCAACTATGAATCAGCAGTTTCTTTGTATCCACATTACAATGTTTATTATTCCCAATGTTTTAATATATAAAAAGGCCTTTATTATGAATAGCTCTCATCTTTGCTATCTAATAATGAACTTTGAAAGTTGTCGAAATAAAGATCAAAGAACTCTATTTTTCCGTGACTGATTTCCGTACCACTCAAACAGTTTCTATATGAAATTAATGACGTAAAATATGTGAGTGATCTCAGAAAGTAGAATCGTGGATGGGAAATTTGAAACCCTTGTTATAGAATAAGAAATGAAAAAAATAACAAATATTTTGTAAGATGATTGTCATCTGTACGCTATAGAAGAGCTTGCTATATATATACACCTCAGCACACCATACAGGGTGGCCCAAAAAATGAAACTCCCGCGGACCCCTATATTTATAATGTGATAATTCCTGAAATACTGACGCTAGAAGCACGAAATAAAAAGTAGGTGAAGGATAATCTGTTACTGTTTTCAAAAATGTATAGTTATCTGACAGTCATGGTCATATTACGGTCGTTACGGCCTTCCGCATAAAGTTTTTCTTAAATGGAAGTTCGTAACTTCGTATAACAATACTGAATTAAAAACAGGTATTTTCCTTTGAAGCAGCAGCAAAAAAATACCTTTTTAAGTTTTATATAATTATTAATAAACTATAACATATATAAATTACTCCTGTACATCCTCTAACAACAATTGAAAATACTGTACCTCTTTTCTTTTCGATTTTTACATAAACTATCATTTGTTTCTTTTTTCACTAGCAGCGATCATTCACGTTTTATTTTATTTGTAAGGTCGTAGCAAACAGAATACGGCTTAGATTATGGTACCATAAAACCATACATTTTTTAAAGAAAACAATAAAATCTTGCTATGCCTTTTACTTCGTCTTTCTATATCTTCATTATTTTAATGGCGTTCTATAAAATATGGCGTTCTATAAAAGGGTCCCATTTTTTGGACCACATTGTATATCAGTTTAGTTTTCATAAGTGCAAAACCTTCAAATTACTTAGTAAAAAAACGTAGATGCATTTATTTTTTGTATTCATCTCTTTATAGAAAAAAAAAGAAAAACATTTGAGCCATATATCAACAGCAGGATTCTTCGTCCATACCCTTGTTATATTACATTTCTTCGAATCACGTCTGAACGCTATAGAAACTAAATATTATTGTGAATTATTCGAAAGGACATAATTATAATTATAAGTGATAGCCTAGGTCTAAATTTAAAATAATGATAAACACTGAAATCTTATGAAAAAGTTGTAATTTACTTGTAATCTAGAGACTTTTTTTTAACAAAACGACCTTATCATTTAGAATTTTTTTATTCACACAAAAAATACATACTTCGAATATTCTACTATTCAGAGCCTGACATAACTTAATATAATCTAATATTTCTGATAATCTTATTGAAATAGTGTGTATTTTGCAGAAGGATTTGTGAGTACTTCTGTTGGTGCTGATGTAGATCGACTCTTTCTACTTCTGGCTTGTCTGAAGATCACTATACCAATACAAATAACTGTAACAAGTCCACTGATGATCTAAAATGAAATATCATTCCATGTAAACATATTTATTTCTGTGTGGTTCCCATGCTTTAATTTAATTTTATTTTAATTTCTCATTCATTCTAAGCATTTCTTTTGTAAATGTAAATTGCACGCATAGATTGTGTGCAATTTACATTTGTTTTTACATTCAGTTGTTTTATTTACATTTTATTATTTACAATAATACACTAAAATATTTGTCCACTTAAAGGTCCATTATTTTTCAGCAGGAGGCCCGTTTTCCAACACAGATTAAAGGTCCCTTGAGAACGCGAGTGCAATAGAGAACAAAGAAAGTATAACGGGACTTATACATGGGAAAATGAGACCTCCTGCTGAAAAAAAACTACACGTTTAAATAAGCGGAATAATATAAAGTACAATGATAGCAGTTTACTAAAGAATATTATAAGCAGTACTTTCAATCATAAAGGTTTTCCTTCTCCCTCACATTGGGCTCACTATGACGCATACTGTATATGAATCCTTAATAATTATATTAAATTATTCTAAATTCATCAACAACTCCAATAAAAAGTTAGTTAAAAATAGTGGAAATAAATAATGTAAAAGACCAGTTGTTGCACTGTAATGTGTATCTGTATACTTTCAGTAGCTAGCTACCACCTGGCCATATATGTTCCGAAGAGAAATATATACCCTCAGAAGTGAAAAATACTCCTATTGAATACAAACGTAAGATTTTTTTATAGTTTTATAGTTTTTTTAACTACAGTGATTATAAAGTAACTATTATTTTAGACTTACTATTATCTTATGCTGTAAAATAGATTCCTCCTCTTCTACACAACTGTTTTGTTTAATAGATGAGGAATCACTTTCAAGTACTTCCTTTGCGTGCCTGTATGGAATACATAAAATCAAATTATATTACAATTACTGATCATGACATTTCATATTCATACCTAATTCTAAAATTCCAGTTATCAGTTGTCATTGATGAACCATAAATTGTCAATTGCCATTTGAACTCACAGTTTTTGGTAACATTTCTAGGTTCTACAATATTTAAATGCCAGTAACCCCAAGATTTTTGACCCCAGCATTCCACACTTGTCATACTCCAACCAGAAATTTCAGTAGAAGCCCTTAAGAACGAAAGAGAAATTACTATTATCTTTTTAAATTTAGTACTTTAACTAACAATAGGTTTTTCTGACTGTTGGTAAATATTATATAAACCTATTTCTTTATTCTATCAACTTTATAAGTTTATGTTTTGTTTTACAGGAACTGTCAGTGCTGTGTTTACTTAAAAGTGAACTCAACGAATGTAATGGATAAATTCGAAACTTCCTGATTTCTGGTACAGTTTGAGAGCGATTCGATTACAATGAATAATGAACTTTGTGTATAAACAAATTTTAAAATTCTTGTAGACCCATCAACTCTGATGTTCTATTGGCGATTTGCTTTAAATGTCTATCACAAATCAGTCTCCAGGTCACGATTTCTATACTCATGTTTAACATGTCACCTCCTTTCATTTCCATTATTCCCTATATAATTTGAAATCTTAGAGAGAAAAACCTGGTTGCAGTGATTCTAGATATCCTAACTTGGTGTAATTATTATTATATTCCTTTTTATATTAACAGCGGAGTTCACCAGCAATATGACGTATTGCTAAATAGAAAATTGAGAATTTCGGAGCACTAAACGAAAATCATGCGACAAAGACAAACGTTAAAATTAATATGACAGCGATTTTCTGTAATACACCATGCCCAACAGTTATACATTTATAGTTTTAACATCATCGGTCAATGACAGTCGAGCAGGTTACACGTATAAGTAATTCGATAGAGTCGTAAGGTATACGTATTTCGAGAGAATCATAGCCAGCAACGAACAGCAAAGCATCCCTAAGTTTACCGTAAGCGTCGTGAAATCTACGTGCACCAAAACTCTCTAATATCAAAACAACGATAATTACTTTACCGATAAATCTCAATATTGTTATTTCAAAAATATTTCTAAGAGCAATATTATCATATTTCCTGTCTAGTTTATTTCTTTGGCTACATAACTAACGTAATACAAAAATACCGCTGATTAAATGATTTTATTACTATAACTAGTATGATTTATTTTTCATCGATTAAATAATCTACACGAATAGCATGATATACTTGTCATTTGGTCGAGGTGTTGTTAATGTGACATATTCTCTTTTCCCTGGACATTTCAGCTTCATATGCAATAAACCTCTACTTTCAAGTTTTATCCAAAGATGTACCTAAATAAAAAATAATAATGAGTGAAACATTGTATCAATTATACAGAATTAATAATATCTTTAGATTCTTTGGGTACGGTATCTGAAAATGTAGGTACTTTGTTATAACTATACAGCTTCATAACTTTGTCAAAATGTGTGCTGTAACCAGTAACTGATATATTCCATGTCATACATATGCAGCTGAACCTTGAGCTTTATAACTGCTAACAGAAATTGATCAAGGTGCTAATAGTTCATATTGTGCATAACCCTCGGCACAATCGCGTAAGAAGTAATCAAAAGCTAATGTACATTTTTCCGCCCAAATAGCGTTAAATGACATACTCCAGATTTACGTACACAATTTATTGTTTAATTAATTTTGACACTTACTTGAACAAACTCTAAAGATAAAAGTCCTACTTCTTCCATTTTAGCTCTTGGGGAGAACAGAGTAAAAACATTAGAAAAGCAAAAATTATCTTCTAATACAGGAAACTGGTATGTGTTTTGTGATGGAACTAAATTCCACACCTGGAAATAATAAGTACATATGCAATAAGACATAATAGATAATGTTATGGATAATATATTGACAGTAAACAGATAACAAAATGGGTATTATATTTTGGGTGGCACACAGCATGAAAACAATTTTCATATTTTGTGGTGATATGATTTTCCAGAGGATACTGTTGATATTCTGAATGTTAATTTAGAGTTGAAATATCCTTTTATTATTATTATATAAAATTATATATTTTTCAAATAATAAATTTTCATTATTTTTTTAAAATGCTGTATATAGATTTTATTATCAAGTTACGAACAATAAGTTAAAAAATATTTATAGCGTGATAACCATAGTGACAGGGAACATATTGCCTCTTTAATATGGCTCACCGTATAGAAACGACGATATTCCGAAGAAATAAATTAGACAATTCCAAATTTCTCAAATAAAATGATGTTATTTCTTACGAGTTGTTTCAATATTTATAAGCCTCACTTATTTGCAATCACTCGGTATTACAAGTATCTCACAATATATTTTGTCAACAATAGTTCCCTTATTAACTACAGTACCGTAATATCACTACGTTAATAAAACTTACTGAAGCTAGTTTAACTACTTTTCTTGCGTTTAATATTCCAAATCCGTAATATCGATTATATGGTAAATCAAATTCCTCCACGTTTTCTGAACTTGCACTCACTATCAGAACATGCTGGACATCTCTCCATGTCAAACATGGACGAACCTGAGAGGGATATATAATATAATAATCAACATTATGTAAATATATAATTAGTTTGTATTATGCTGCCTCGTCAAAATCATTGAGTCCAGCAGTGGCTTATCCATTTTCCTATTTAAACTTCGAGGTTATTTTTAATGAATGTTCTTACCACCGTGCATTAATTACCTGTAAAGCAAGTGCTATAATTCCTGATGCTAAAGCTGCTGCAGCACTTGTTCCTGAATGATTCTGAGTGCATGTACTGTGAGGACTCAGTTCAGTAGTAATCTAAAACACAACAACACAATGTATTACTATAATTGTTCATTCAAAATATTTGATGGTGATAACTGGAAGAACTGTCTTAATATAAGTAAATCGAATTGTTCTTCATTATAGTTCTTTTGTTCATTATTGTATATGGGCCCTTTCTTAAGAAAATATCGTAATTTTATTTTTATTTTACTGTAAAACTGATGTCAAATTATATATACAATATTTCGGGACATTTTGAAATTTTGTTCATTATTTATTTCCTGGGAGAGGACCTCCAACAATGAACAAGATGATTTCTAAGAAGGGAGAGTAGGAAACTTCCACTGTTTTTTCAACAAAATTTCAATATTATCGAAATTATTTTAATTACAAGTTTCCTGGTTAAAGTTCTTCCTGAAGAATAAGTTGCTGCTATAACTGCTGAACATGGTTCAGAATAAGGTGGTGGTAAACCAAATTCATCAACTGAACCTATGGTAATTGTATGAATAGAATTAGCATAACCATCCCAGTTACCTGAAATTAAGGAAGAATAAATTAAAGGAAATTATTTAATTAATTGTAAATATATAATATTTAAACATTATTGATATGTATATAATATTATACTTCCAGTCATCGTTAGTATATCCACCATTTCCTGCTGCAACAACATATACTGCTCCTAATCCATTTCTACCAACTGTACTACCTAAAAAGAATAAATTATTGTAAGTTATTTAATCATGGTAATCATATACCAAACAACGCAAGTGTCTTTACAGTTTGTGTTTTATATCATGAAATGACATTCTATATAACATTTCATTTTAAACATTTTTACAAGTCTTTGTCAAATTTGTCGATCGATTTTGAGTTATTGGTTTGCTTAGATGTACGAGAATTTATACAGTACAACAGGGTGGAAATACGTAATACTCATCTCTCACAATATAAATTATATTTTTTTCTAAATATTTATATTACTTTTCTAAACGTTGTAAATTCATTTCCAAAAAGATTAATATAGGATAAATAGGTTTTTAATGAGTGAGTCTTTGCTGAGATAGCATTAGTTTCGATCTTGATGGACAGGGAGTCCGGCTTATTTATCTTCTACTTTAAAACTCTTGCCCGACTCCATGCGACTTAGGGTCAAGCCTTGTTGAGTGATCGAGCGAACTAATAAATGACTCGTCTCCCAAATCTTCTTTGAAGTCGACCCAACCACTCGACTCATATAAAACAGTCACATCGCATGAAAACGGTATAACGACAATATAGAATTCTACTTGAGCTCTTGAAGGACTCGATTCTATTGATATAGTGAACTCGAGTATATAGATATTCTTCGAATGGATCTTCGTGTTACATCACTATCTTTTTGGGGATAACTCCATTTCATCACTTTCGATGCGCTACGATTTCTTGTGGACATTAAGACAAGTCTATCACGAAACTATTTCAAGATCATGTGCGTGATTCCAAACTCTTATTACAGTGCGAAATAATAATACGTTAAATGAATAGTAATTGCTAGATTGTTAAATAGTATAATATTCTGTGATTATTAAGTTTTCAATGTTTGTTTCTGGCGTCAGAAACTCCGAATTCATTGATAATTAAAAATATACAGTTTGTATTAATCACAGTAATTTATAAAGACCATTATTAATCGCTATAAACGATATTAATAAAGTTTTACTAGTGATATATCACAGATATTAAGCAAATAAATAAATATTTCTTGGGTCTTGCGTGTTTCCAACAGTATAGTGTGATTATTCTGTTTCGTTGTAGATTCTTTTATCGTACAAAATGGAATTTTTTTATGTAAATTTGACAGCTGTTTATTCTATATGTTAATATGTGTACTAAGAAATGGCAGTTTTTTTTACCTGTTTTAAGAGCTCTTTGAGTCAAAAATCCTGGGCCGCTAATAGTATTACCATTATCAGATGGTCCCCAACTGAAAGTAAAATAACCATAATTATTTTGAACAGGACAACTGTTGTTATCGTTAAAGCTTATTGTTTACCTACGCTGCTAAGCTCGACTTTATGAAATAGAATGTAACTTTATAATCGCGATGGTTTATGTATTATACTATTATCACATTATCAATAACTAATTTATTTATTTTATTAGGACAAACTTACAGGTCTAACTTCTTATATATACTTCCAAAACTATCTATTTGTATGCCAAATTGTCGATTATCTAAAATCGTGAAAAGTATCTACAGTATATGAAAAAAAGAAGTTAAAAAACTATTGATTTCGACAGAAAAAATACAGAGATTCTACAGAGAGCACTCTATACCCAACATACCTACAACTGTAAATATCAATATTATTAATCGCATGTATAAGTGCAGCAGCTTCAGTACTATCAGTAACATGTTCGCCTAACAATCTTATTCCAGCTAACTGTACATGAGGAGCAACACCAACTCCACATCTTCCATTGGAAATTCCACCAATTATTCCAGCACAACGTGTACCATGAGGATGAAATTCACCTTCAGATGGTGGCGATGGATTGTGATAAGATTCAGATACAAAATCCCAAGAATCTTTGAAGTCAAAATTTTGTATTAAGTCCTTATGGAAAGCTTGAACACCATCGTCTACTACTGCTACTATAATTCCTTCTCCTGTTATTCCTTCAGACCAAAGACTTGGCACATCTAAGAAATCCTGAAATTTGTAGTTAGGGTTTGATAAGAAATAGGGAATGTACACAGCAGTGGGCCAATAATAATAATAATAATAATGGATTTTTATTATTCGAGAACGAAATAAGATATTGAGGTGGTTGACATATCATTTTAAAGTGCTGGTACTGAGCTTTACAATGGCATATGCTACGTGACAATCGAATGTCGACAATCCTTTCAAAATTTGAATTTTCAAAAACGCTTTGAAAAAATCGTCTACAAATGAGTACTGGCAATTTAAAATACTTCATAATATAAGATAAAAATTGGTCATTTAGTTCACGAAGTAAACAATTGTTAATAATGGCTAATTAGCTAATCGTTTTGAAATCCAAGCAGCTATGTTTATTTGACTGTTCAAAGACCTATTTTCTTTTTTAAAAAATCACGTAAATTTAGTTTTCAATAACTAAAATACTATGAAATATCAATTAGAAAGGTATTCAGTTAAATAAAATTTTAGTACTAGGAATTTCATGAGAGGTTTCACATAAAATTATATAGAAAACTCATTGGGAACGATTTTAAGCTAGTTACATGTTAGTATTTTATAATCGTCATCAAAGTTGTTATACTCCGTATCAAAAACTATAACGCAAAATAGTAATATTATCCATTATTGGATTACTGTATGAGTACTTTACTTCTCTGAAATCTTGGTTCATTCCGTTCATATCGCATGTTGCGTAAGTTTTTATTATGGCAGTATTTCGAAGAAAAAAAATTAGTTGTTTCTAGCTTGCCACTGAGATTTAAATCCATCAGAACAAAGGATTATATGATTCAGGTTTATAATATCGTTATTTTACAATATACAGGGTGTTTCAGAGCGAGCTGACACATTTCAATCGGCTGCCAAGTTGCAACCAATGAACCGATTTTTATGAA
>JAQIWE010001239.1:0-16655 GCA_034698565.1 Campodea plusiochaeta
CCCCCCCCCCCCACCTTCATTTGCAAAGATCGACGCCACTGGAAGATTTTATGTTGAGATTATTGAACCACGACAAGCTAAGAAAAGGCATGCACTGTGCTTCCACTGTATTCGAGAGACTTTTAAGAGGTTCCTATATAGGAAAAGATATTTCCATATATGGTTGTTTCAGCTAATTCATATTTGTAGAGGAATTATGTATAAGTATAGCAGTAATTTTCTCGAGTGGGAGTTTGGTTCTGATAGGGTAGAAATTAATCCCATACATTTTATCATAAAGTGTCGGTATAATAAAATAAATTATGGTATTATACTGAAACCCAAAGAATTGATTTGATCGTTAGTAAAAGATAAAATTATAGTATGAGACAGCAGATATTCGGAAAAATATTTGTCTTATTAGGTCGATCTATAACAATATTTCTATAAAAAATAGGAAGCCAGAAAATAATAAAAAAAATTCTTGCAAAACTCGAAAATAATGTACCATCTTATAGTATGATCAACAAATAAACACAATTTGACGCTTCAATTTCAGTGTTTTCCTCGAATGTTCTTCTAAGGTTTTGGAAAATAATAATTGTTGCCACACCCTTCATCTCCATGTTTTCTCACCCCATATTAAGTTGTCCCTGAGTACACCTATAATTCAACCCTCATGCAAGGAAGAATATTAGTTAAGTAATGTAAGGTGCCTTCGTTGAGCTATATTTCCCCATAGGGTAATTTCATATATTCTCTCCAAACTCTCTGCTCCTCTATATATCCCTCTCTATATTCCAATGATGTAACAAGAATCAGTCACCCAATCAAAAGCACACTAACAACATTCCTAACTATTTGCATTTTGGTAACAGTTTGTACACGGAGCTAAATAAATCATTGGAGAAGCAAGCCGACAGTCAAGTACATATTGTAGAGTACTGTGGGGATGTGTTTGTTGAATTTTGGAGTAGATTGGTTTGTTGTATTGTTTCGGACTTTACTTTTCACTTACGTGGAAAATTAGAATACGGACTGAGTACAGAAAGTATATAGGTATATAGAAGGAATACAAAAATCAATACAGCAGGATGACAAATACCTTTCACTGAAATTCGAGTTAAAAGTTTTTCTTACTCAAATTTGTATTTGTTGTTTAAAAATTGGTTAAATAATTGTAACAAATTTATGGTAGAGCAAAGCAATGTTAATAAACCCTCATTAATTCTCAATTGTGCGTGTGTAATTTAATTTACTTATTAAAATTGAAGCAATGTCTGATTTTCTATCACAACCCTTACAGGAAGTATCCGGATGTGTTTTGTTTCGACGATAAAAAGACCCCCATGAAAGCCTTTATTGTATTCCAGTGATTTGACCACATTGTAACAATAGCATTCGAAGAGTTAGAGAAAGAAAACTGTCACATGGAGTGAAAATATGGATCATGGTTTTGTACTCAATGTCACTTGATATAGGAAAGTGTGCTGTCACTGCTATCATAGCACACATTATTGTCCACAATCATTGTCAGCGAGAGGAAAAAGAGAAATATTTGCTCTGTTTTACAAATTTTATCACTTCTCATTTTTACACTATATTCACATTAAAGGATCGTAAGGTTCATCTTAAATGGAGTAAAATGTTTATTTGTACAATACTTTGAAAGTGTCAACATAATTATTCTAAAGTTAAACAGTACTTCGATTTTCAGATACTAATACATTTCGCCAATAACAATAGAAATTCCAACCTTACTCAACAACTTTTCTAATATTCTCTTTAGAATATAGAGAATATTAAATTTTATATTGCGTTTCATGCATCATCAACTAATTTATTGAGAAACTCTCAATAACTTTAATAATCCAGTGAAACGATTTACAGTATCCTAGCAATCTAATAAGCGACGTACTGTACCTCTAGCCTACCAATATCAACTTAATTTTCCAGGTAAGCCTAAAATGATGATCTACAATCTGCGTCATATTAAACATCAATCGAGATGTCATTGAAGGTTTGGAAACGACAATCTTTCACAATTTTCCACTGAAGCAATCAAGACAAAAATTTCGATCGGGAGAAAACAGTAAATCTACTTTTGGACGAAGAAAAAAAAACTGAGGAAAACGAAAGGAAAAAAAAGTTGTAAGAAAAGAAAATATAGAAAAAAAAAGATGTCGAAAGGCTACGGGATATAGAAACCAAAACCTCATATAGAAGAAATGAGGAAATATGTTGTGGAAAATGAGAAAAGTGTGGGGACAGTAAGTCGATTGCACCCTGTATGTATGAGTGGAGTAGTGCTGTTATCTACACCTACCAGAAACTAACAACCATATTATTCCCCCAAGGCATAAGGTCAAAGAGAAAACACAACTAGATACAGTGGGATAAATGAACACAAAAATGAAGACTCAGTTCAATAATGTCATGCACAGCTGTGCCCCTAAGGATTAATTTCTTTCATCGTTTCTATTTGTGTGTAGATTGACGAATAAGTTGTTCCTACTGTTTACAAAGGGCATTTACTGGCATGAAATTCACTCCTATCAGGTTGGAAAGTTCATTTTAAAGCTTGAAGCTAAACAACACATATATATTATGACTGTATGGTTTGATGTGGAAATGACAAGTTGAAAGTGCTCCCGTACAGAAGATACGTTTTGGTCAACACATCAAAGAGGAAATGTTATAATATTAATTGTTTTTTAATTGTAGACTTTCCAGGAGTTTAATGAAGTTTAAAATATTATTGTAATGCAATAAAAGTATTCAGTCAAAGGTTTTATATGTTAAAGTCTAACTATAACTGCAAGTGACCATTATAGATGCAATTGCTTCTTTTTACGATGATCGTTTGATGTTGAAAATGCATCAATTTGGCATGAATATCAACTTATTTTCAACATCTTTGTTTTCATTGAAGTTTGAAGTTTACTCCAGTTGTTGGTACTGACTTTATGTGTGATATAGTTTTATAGTTTTAAGCTCAACAGTTAATTAATCTGTTTGGATAATATCCAAACACCAAAAAAACTATGAACATTATATTTCTAACTATCTCTAAATGTAACTTATCATTACTTTGTAATTTTATTCTCCTACTTTAAGTATAAAGATACATTAAATTGACACGAATCACGAAGAATAAAGTGAATATTATTATATCTTCTTCACTGTGATATTTCTTGAAATTTATATTAACCAAGAATGTTATTCGACAGAAGCGTTTAAAACTCTTAATTTGATGACTAATTTCATTTCCAAAACACGACTTGATAATAAATCAATAAATAATTTTGTTAAACAGACTTTCACGATAGACTCCATCCATCTCAAGAACGCTTTACTCTCTGCTGGTAATCAGAACCTCCAAGTTGTGCATATTTAAGGAAAATCTGCCGCTTCCTCTCTTTAATCTATTTGTGTTAATCACCCAAAGGTTTAAACAACATACTTTCACCAAACAGAACACACAAAGCTTAGTATAACGCCCCTTGTCTCATAAAACAATATTCCGTTGTTACTCCGTGTGCCTTTGATGCGCTTTTATAACGACACTTCAATCAAAAGGGGTCTTTGGAGATAGCTTTCAAGCTTTGGAAGTTGAATGAGACAAAACAAGCTGTTACATATACTCAAGTACTACTGTGTAATGCTTTTTTATGAGATTTACCTATTGGCGTTCATAAGCTATAGATGAAATTTGCATGAAAGGAGTTTTTATTTGTAGTAAGGAAATGAGTGATCTGACTTTAATTTTTTTAAATGATATAAATATCGCATATCATGAACGAAGCTGACTGTGACAATTGGTGTGAAATTATCTCAGTCATTTCTAGTTAATTTGATTTTTGTTGTTGTTAATTCTTATTAAAATTATGCTCAAACTGATAATGAAATATCCAGGTGACTTGAATGCAGTGTGAATTCTGACATACTGCTGAACTTATCATTCACAAATATTTGAAATCTGCAAATGTTAAGCCACAAACGCGATGAAAAATCTCCTAGTTAATGAAAATACTCTTCTCTTTTTCGAAAGCCTTCTATCCTTTCCAAAAGAACATTTAATAAAACTTTGAATGCAAATGCAGACTTTAATTGAACTCGATGATTCCCTAAAAGATTGAATCCCACTAAAAGCAAGCAACAGTTAGTACATTTTCCTTAATATAAAATGAATTGAGAAAAAGCATCTCTCCATTGATTCATAGAATAAATTAAGCAAGGACTGACGTCAATAGAATAAGCAACAATTACTGGTACTTATCCAAAAGCAGGGAGGGGTGGGGGTTGGGGGGTTAAAAGGAAATTGGGGTGTATATTGGGTAGGTATAGAGGGGGGTTAAATTTGCTTTGTTCAACCAAATGGTGATGCTGATGCCAAGGGCATAAACAGATAGGGGGGATGTTGAGGGAAGACTACTAGATGCATTTTATGTGCACTTCTAATCAGTGCAGATACATAAAAGATTATATGTGCACTCATGTAATGCCAGATGCCCCTAGGATATGTCTTTAGAAGCAGTATGTGGTACTGTGTACTGTAGGAAAGATTGTAAAGAAAGTCAAAAGGAGTGTTGATTTATGATGGAAATGAATATATTAAAAGTTCATGTTGGAATATATAAATGTATGGGCAATTTACTGATGAGAGTTTAAGTCAAGATTAAATTAATAATTAATGAGAATATTATTTATGCTCATGATTAAATTAGCAAATAATTAATTTTATATAGCAGTTAAGAGTGTAATTATCTTTATCACTGAAAATCAACAAAAAAAGCCATTAAAATGCCCTAGTCACAATCATAACAAAAAATTGAGAAGTTATAATGAACAATGTAGCTTATTTCGAATGATAAGAAATGAAGCACCCACCATTTTTTACTGCAATCCAATCAATGAACCCATTTAAAGCAAGTAATAAATAAGGATGATAAAAAGAAATTTTTGTCACCCTCGTCTAGAGCAAGGGGTAAATCCTTGTTTGTAGCTCAAAAGTCACCGTCAATCCGAAAGTACCTCTGCTTTTCCCCTTCGCCTGTCTACATGGGGATTTTCTGACGTCAAGAAATAAAATCGTGTATCAGACTTTTTTTCTCCAGCCTTTTTCTAACCCAAGGGAGAAAAACATATAAATGGAGGTCTATTGCTCCTTGTGGTTTTACCTCCTTATTTTATACATTTTCAAGTCGACTGCAGTGTCACGACCAGTCTCACCAAAAAAGGAAAGGAGAAAACTGTACAGAAACATCAATGGACAACAATTTTAACAAAGAATGACATACGTTCAACTACGTGGTCGAGTAGGAAAGGTGTTAGGGTCCTAAAATGAATCATTTCACATGGTTCGATCCTCGAAAACTACTGGAAACTTCTAGTGTTGTTCAGTTTTCTCATTAACAAAGGTTGAGTTGTATGGAATAAAAGATTTCTGTGTTCCCGAAGGTTTCTAAACCTAGTACTTCAATCTAAGCTGATTAGAGTACCTTATGAATGTTATGATATGTAATAAGGTAACTACTTTGCTTACAGTAGTCAATTTAAAGTAAATGTAAAACAGCCAGAATGAAAATTTAAATGGGCAATTTCCAATTCATGATGATAAATTTATTAGACCCCTATTACAAATGAAAATTACCGATTAATGTAATTATTCTAATTTAAACAGAAATTACACGCACTTTATTCCTTATTAAAACATCGAGATAAAAATTAATATATAAGATAGAATAAATATAAAAATAAAACTCTTTCGCATGGCAATGTAAGTATAATATTGTAGAAAATGAGTAAGAAAACAGCGTCTGTTTCGGTTTATCTATAAGAAATTATAAAGGTATTTTAGATAGAATGTAGTATAGTTAACCTGATGGGTTAAAAACCTTCCCCTTTAACACTAATTAAATTATTGTTTGAAGCTCGAGAATATGAAATGAGAATTGAAATATATTGGAAAATACTATGTACATTCATTATTTATAATTTTTAATTGGCATATTCGTACACAGTTAAGAAATCTCTCATCAGCACCCGTAACCGAACCCCAATATTATATTGTTTCTGAACCAAATTCTACGAACATTCAGAAGAATATCGCAAACCATCATTGATATTTCTCAAAACCCCATGTAGTTTTCCATACTTGTAAGTACACATAAGAAAGCAAAAGCTTAACCTGTCAGGAGTATTTTTATAACTTGTCCCAAGTGAATAGGTCAAATCACAGTTCTTTTCTCGTATATCTATACAAGGAGATTGGTTGCTCTCCCTCAACCTACTGTACCTACGTGTTTTGTACTCTAGGGAAAAGCGTGAAAGAAGAAGGTTGTGTACGCTGCATGCCAGATGCAGGAAGAAAGTCGCACAAGAAAAATACTTTTACAAAATACGATTGCTCCATACCCTATACATGAAGGAACAGCCAGAATAGAAAGGGTATTTAATTACCACCTTTGGTTTGTATTTTCGGGAGTGGAAGGATGAGTAAAGTGTAGGATCTTTTGTAGAATATTTAAAGTTTAATGAGTAGCAGTAAACATATACTTAAGAAATATGAAAATCACTTATAATCATGGACCTCTTGTTTCAAAGTCATTTTCTTTGTGATATTCTTAAATTGTTCCGATTAAAATTATAATATCTATTAAATCTAATAATTTCGCAGAATATTTTTTGCTTCCGCTGCACTTTAATCTCCCTATTCTTGCACTGTCAATATTATTATGAGTTTGTATTTAAGTAGTCCTAGAACGAGAAAGGTATTTTCGTTTACAATATCGTTACTAACAATCAAGGACACTAATTTCCAATAAACCAATAAAAAATAAAATAAACTGGAATATGACATTATTTATTGCATTTTTTCGTGCACTACTTTTTCGAACATACATTTTACATGATCCAAAATTGTGTCAGTGTTCTGGGACAAACAAAATATTTTTATGAGTGAGCAAGAGTCATTAACACCTATACGCCTGTTACTGGAAAACAAAAATTCATATTTTCTCCAATTTAGAAATTTTCATTCAACATACAATAACAGATTATTTTTCACTTTATTATCTCTATTACTATTAAATTGACATTCCCATTAAAAAACAAAAATAGTCAAGTTACATGTTATTTCCTTCAAATTCCTTCTGGTTATTGATTAAAGAATTGCAAACCCCCATTTATATTACAGAAAAAAGTGCATTTGCAACAAAGAAAAAAACATAAATGCAGATCTAAGTATGAATTCCCTAAGGCTCAAGAAGCAGCGTGCGGCTTAAAAGTCTTTAAGCTTCACTGGAGGTTAGTAATTATAAACGAAATAGAGCCCGACTACTGGTATTAATGAAACACTTCACACGAACATCAAGTCACGCGAAATAGGCTATGCATCAATTGATTTAACCCTTTATTTGGAGGAAAAATGCATTCAAAGGAAGTCATATATTACGTGATCCTGTCAAAATATTTTGTTTTATTAATAGCTTTTCTAATCACAAACTACATTAACGCATCCTTGAAGCAAAAAAATCAATTTATTAATTTTTTAAATGATAGTACACTGCAAACACATCACCCAGTTATTACTCTTTGTTTTTATGTACCCTCCGAGTAATAATCAGTATGGGGGAAAGGAATTCACGTCTTGTTTTCTATGTTTTTCATTTCTTTCAACCTTTCCCCCCGATTGATTTTTGCACATAAAATATTAACGTAAAGTACTGCGGAGTAAAAAGCATCGAATGAAAATGGTATATAGCATTCTCTTCCAAGGACGTCAAACAGAAAGTGCAATCACGTCAACATAAAATAAATATGTAAAAGGAAGTAAGGAACAGGATCACAATTTTTTTTTTCACGAAAATTGTTAACCACATAATGCTACTCACGATAAGCAATAAGTATTTCATTATTAGTAACTATTGGAAGACTTCGTATTTTATTACCAGATATCAAATTATTAAAATTATAAGTTTTTAGTAAACCTATTATGTATTGCAGTTGCTTGGACAGTGGAATAATATGATAGTAATATTTCAAGTGTGAATTGGAAATCTCAACAGCAATGTAAGAAAAGGCAGTTTGGCAAA
Organism: Campodea plusiochaeta; assembly: GCA_034698565.1. Taxonomy (NCBI): domain Eukaryota; kingdom Metazoa; phylum Arthropoda; class Diplura; order Rhabdura; family Campodeidae; genus Campodea; species Campodea plusiochaeta. Next base: position 8,076 of record JAQIWE010001239.1, read on the forward strand.
CTGTTTAAGCGTGAAAGAAGGATCAAGTCAACTTATGAAAGCATATAGGAACAGAAAGTACCCAAAATTGATAGTATACACCGAAATTAATAATTTTAACTCTATATTACAGCTATAAACTTTCACGTTACATTATCTCCCATGTATATTCGTGTTGGACTAGTATATAGTGCTACTTCATCAATAACAAGTAACATACCTAAGTCATTTTTATCAAACTCGAATGCCTTCACGCGAAAAAGTTGAGGCAAGAAATGTTACTTCACTAAAATAAAATATACAACGACAAACTTCATCTTTATATTACCCATCTTCCTCCCAAAATCCCTCATCTCCAATTCCTTTTCCTTGTGAATGAGTAAGAAAGTTCCACAACCCAATTACCAAATCCCAATTAGCACCCTGGAACACACTCATCTTCATTCGATTCCCACTCATAATTCATCCTTTTCCATACTTCCAAACTAACTACTCTAGTAGTTGAGTCCAATCGGACATATTCTTTTGTAAAGCCTTTCCATTTCAATCCCCCCACACTTATTTTCACAGCTTGTAAAGAAGGTTCTCCAATAAAATAGAGAAAGAAGTTAATCAGATAAAGTGAATATGTTCCAGGATTGGTGGAGAAAGTAAGAGAGAGAGAAAGAGAGAGAGGTGATAGAAAGTAGAAATCCATTATACTGAGTTGGCTGGGTTGTGTGCATTCATTACTTTAGGTAGCCCCTTCTCTTAACCTTCTATATCCATCGCCAGCAGTCCCAGGCATCTCTCTCTCCCCTCTTTCGTAGCCCCCGACGACCTGTCTTCCACATATTTCATCCTCCTACTTTCAGCTTCCTACCAAATTATCCTAAACTTGCTATATCGTTGCATACATATATATATATACACACACAACGAGATGTGTGGATTTTCATTTCTACTCTGTAATCTAAATCAACAGCGGAATAATATTCACTCCCTGATTCAAGTGCATCAAAGTATGAGGAGAGATGCAGCGAGATAGTTCTAATACTTCTGGTCAATGGAATTATAATTAATATGAAAAAATGTAGGACTGTCAGTTGTGGAAATCGGATGATTTTCAACATTTTGGAGTAGGAAGATTTTTCGCAATGAGCTTTGCCAGTTATTTAACATTCTGCTGTAATTGTACCTGTATCTCATTTAGTTTCTACGTGAAGTTTTTTCCAGTCGTGGTTCGATACGTATAAGCAACAATATAATCTGAAAATGACTTTATTTCACAAACATTACATCGAATTCTGATAATATATTGTGTATAAACTATTAAAATATAAAAATACATCTTAAAAGCAAGATGAAAGGTAGAAATGAAGTAATAATACAGTGTAATACTGTAACAATATAACTTTACTGTATACTTCCCATAGAAAACGATAATAAAAAAAATCTTTCTGAGTTTATTTGACCAATAATTTTCACATTCTCCTACTGAATTTCAAGCCATAACCTCATAAAAAATTGAAAAATGTAAGTACTAAGTAATAACATTGTATACAGTACCTCTCCACTAGCAGAAAGTAAACTTTTTTTTGTCGCCTACTAAAATGAATAAAGTATGTTGGCGTTGTTCTACTTCGTTCTAAAGCTGTAAAATACTGCAAAGCGGGTTGTGGAAAAAAGGACACACAGTCTAGTCTAAACAGTATAGGAAATTACTTCTCCATACACACTATGTGGAAATTTGCCCTGCATTTATTTCACACATGACATCATTCCAACTATTGTAAACTACAGTTTACTCCAAAGAGAATCTGGATCGGTAGCGTGGATCTCTTGACATATTTCACATAAATAACACAAAGAAGAAAAAATCTGGATATACTTTAAACACAATATTCACATGTTCCACGCACAATGAGATATTCGTAGCAATATTGATCAAAAAAATGTTTCAAATTGGCACTAATACCACGTATTATATTATTTTTAAAAGTTTGTCTGAAAAATGTAGGTCTATTTATATTAATTAGATTATACTACTCCTACTGCTAGAAGCTCGAAAGAAATACGCTCTTTAAAATTACATAACGGAACGAATTTCGAGTATCTTAATCAAAGGTATAGAAAAGATAAAAGTACTTATAACAGGCAAACGAATATTATTTAAAATTATAGCTACACATTATAAAATATGTTATTTATAAAAACTTCCTTAATTGGACAAAGTATGATCCCATATATTCTATCAAATACTCTTACTTTCTATACCATTAAGGTTATTTGTTACAAGCTTTAAAAAAAACAAGAGAAAAAGAAATCCTGTAGAAATTGTGTTCTTTCTATAAAAAGCATAAATGCTCTCTAATGATTTGTTTCAATTTCAGGGAATAACATCATTAGCCATAAATTTCTTGAAGGTAGTACATCTTCGTAGTCTTTCTATCAATGTTTCGAGAAGATGTAGGTATCGGACGAGACGGGAGTTTATTCCCCACGCATTATGTGTAAGGCTTAAGGGTCGAATAGAGCATCAGTTTAGTGGAAAGGAATACTCCAAATAGCGTAGGAAGAAACAAATGGGAAGGTTTTATATGAGCATTTCCAGCTGCGAAAGATATATATATTCCAGGGAGAAGACAAGTGGTGTGCAATTGAAGTAGAAATGAAGATTTATATCCAACTCATCTCTCAATGTCAACCCTACACCCTATTGTACACATAGAGAGAGAGAGAGAAAGCAAGAGAGAGTGAGAGTGGGTCTCCTCTAGTTCAAAATTTTCAAAACTCTCCTATAATCCCACAGAGATATTTATTATGAGGTCAGTGCTTTTGAATGCTAAAATGGTAAAATATCGCCCTTGAACCGGATGGAAAATTTCTGAAAATGTTTATGGTTATCAATTTGAGTGTGAAAAATCATCTTCTTTGTCATTTTATATCTGTTGACATAAGAAATAAGCATATAAATATTTTATTCAAATTAATGACTAAAATATTGCTATCTTCTGCCACAGAATAATCTTGATGGTCTAGAAAGGTCCTTCATGCAATGAAATATATGATTTAAGCATTAATTTCGCTATATAATATATTATATGTTACAGAAGAGTCACTATAAAATATTAGCCTAGCCAAGCCTATTGTTATTTTAGCTGCTCAAGACATCAGTTAAATGATAATAAAAAAAATTCAAACTAATCTTTAGGGTATACAGAGAAATAAAAATATTTCCTAATGCTGGAAACCATGTTCCATTATTCAATTTTTACAGTATTATTCGAGCATACATAATTTTACGGTTGATGAATATTCTAATATATTTATTCATTTCACTATATAATACAAATTTCCTACATACAAGATTCCTATCAGATATAATGAAATGAGAATCATAATCCATGCGAACCATACTATTTTCTAGAGAGCAACAGTGGCTGTAGGCAATAGTATTTTTCAGTAATGCTTTTAAACTACTTCTCTATTGGTTTGGAAGGAGTAGTTCACATCTGTAGAACAAAGTAGAGATAGCAATGAAGGTGAGGAAATCGTGTAGACAGAATTGAGGGGGGCACGAGCTCATTCAATAATCATAAGCCACAGCTGTTGTGCCTAACATTTGGTCCTTCAGTAGTCCCATATACGAAGAAGGAAACTTTGAAGGTATATTACATTCCAGCACAATCTGCAAAGTAATCTCATCAAATTAAACAGTCCGCAAACTTCTTTACACCATAGGAATAGGGATCGTTAAGAAGAATGGTCCAATTATTGCAAGAAGCAACGAGGAGAAGGTTATCGTTTGCCATTCGCAATTATATTAATAATGTTAATTAATTAATGGATCGTCTTCTTGTTGATTAGACTGTAATACCGTCAGAAAATACAGTACAACTATGCAGTATCAAGTTTGGTTTAATGTTGTTTTGATGCATAATTTTTTATTTAGTATGAATTTTCAAATTTCGGAGAAAATTTCAATAGTAAGATAAAGTGTTTATCGTTTCTTATTTTCAATTAACTTTACTCTTTATGTCATTTTATATACTTGGTGATAATAACATTTTATCTACTTTACTCAGATCACAGTGTTGTGTGTTAACTTAACATTTGGAATCTACATTTATAACATAATACGTAGTAAACTGTATTTTACTCTTCGTCACATTATGTAGCCTATTACATTCTAATATTTCGGATACTAAATTATTCCATCCGTTTAAATACAATTAACTTGATTGTAACTTTATATTTCAACCGAGCAATAAAAATTCTAATTTTAATGGCAATTTGCCGTCGCATTAACATTAAGAATGTAAACATCAGTTCACGTAGTCCATCCATTAACCTAAATGAAGAGTGTAGTTTGGAGAGGACGGGTACTTCGTAAGGAACGCACTAACCCAATGGTGAAAAAGCAATTTAATTTCCAACTGCAGCCCAGGAATATATTTTCTAAAAGCAATTCCCATTTACCGTCTCCACGAAACTCGGCTACTTAACGAGGTAAAAAAGTATCAGTGGTAGAAAAGGAAGGTATAGGAAGGAATCCGTCAGTTAAATATTTTTCATTAACCCGAAGCTACCCACGAACGATTCCCCTTTCCCCGTGTGTACACTTTGCTTTGAAAACTTACATAAAAATTGTTTTAACACCAATCATTTGATAGAGAAATAGCTTTTAGGGAAAAGGAGAAATCGTTCTCTCTTTCTCAACCTTTTTTTATTAGTCAAAAAAAGACTGCATAGAAAGAGGAAGGGGGCAAACCAACTCGTTAGGAAATTGCCTGGGCAAATATAACCTTCCTTATAAACCACTCTCTAGGACCAAGCAGCACAGAAAGTTAATTTCGAACGAATGATCGTGAATTGAATATACTGAGGACAGACAGATTCAACTTTTCCTCCTCTATACTTTAATGATTCATAGGTCTTCCATGTACATTTCAAAAATGGCCTCTTTTGCATTATTCAGGCAGTAAAGTCATTCATTTTCTGTTCCATATTCACACTCGCACACACGTACCTCAACACATGCAGTTAACTACACAATTGTGCGATTCATCTTGCAGAATAGAGCGTACAAATTATGCTAAATGAATGAAGCTTTCAAAATGGCAAAATAAAGACAAAAGTTCTGTTTGGACATTACGAACAGCCGTTTAGCAAGATTTATTTATGAAATTAAATTAGCGTCAACAAAAAGTATGTGAAGAATTTTTATAGAGAATGACTCAAATATATGAAATAAAACTTATTTTGCTTGAAATATACATAAACGTACTTTTTCTACTTGCATTTCCCAATTTCAGAAACCTGTAACAAATAGTAATAAAAAAAATCTAATGATTCCAATTAAGCTGAAGTTACTGTAACAAGAAGTCAGGAGATGAAAGTTTTGAACGTTATTTTGATCTTTGTTTTCTGACTACCAATTACCAATTCTTCTATACCATTCAGAAATGAAATATTTCTCCTGTTAGCTTTGATATATTCTAGTCAAAAATTCTTTTTTCGCTGCAAAATAGATAAAAAAAATCGAGAAGAAGAGACAGCACAATAAGAGGAAAGGAAGAGTAGAATGTGGAATAATGACTATATATGTCTGCTTTTGGAAAGAAAAGGATATATACAGCAGCGTTGTACCGTACAACCTCACACAAAGCTCGAGTGCTTTTTCCTATTTTTTATAATACAAAATGTTGGAAAAAAGAAAAAGTCGAAGAAAGAAAAAATGTCTGTTCCATTATAAAACCTTATCAAATTACCCCAAACAGAGTTGATGTAAACAATGCTTTCCAAATTTTATTTGATAATGTAAACGTCTAAATTGCAATAAATTTATTTTTATTAGTTACGGATTTACAGTATAATAACGAAAGCGGAAAACAAACACGTTTTGATTTTTTTTTAAATGCATTAATATTATGTAGGCATATTGATAATAATTCACAATAAAAGTGAAGTAATGTAATTTATAAATCGTCTTAATGAAAACTAATCTAACATATTTGAAAAGAGCACGTTTATTTATTAACTAAAAATTAACCCAGATTTTACTTAGTCTCACTGATATTCAGTCATAAACTATACATCACACCAAACCTACTTTTGAAACAATCCAAATCCATCACTGCAACCTACATTTCATTTTATTCATGAATTGGAATAGCTACTGTAGTAACGTAACTCCCATTAATGGTGGAAAAGATAACCAGTGAAAACCTTGAGGAAAGTGCCGTTCAAATATTTATTTCTTTAATGAAATCTGCTCGGCAGTCTCTGAGAGGTTATTAATCATCTTCCTTTTTGAATTATGTATGCGACAAATCACGTTCTATAACAGGAAGATTGTCAGCTTTAAAAATGAAGAGAAGTACTACACTTTCTAGGAATATTAGAAAAGAAATTTTATATACCGGTAATACAAAAAATGTGTAGTATGATATAAAAGAGTGTGACAAGATGATATTGTAAATATTGAAATTTTAGAAATGAAATGTCGTGTAGATTCACTGAGCTAATGTAGATAAACTCCCAAGTAGTACTTTTTTTTATTTGTAAAGTCGTATTTCATAAAAGTTCTTAGTACTGTATGAGTTATTATGTTTCATAGCAATAAAAATATTATAAAGGAAAAGAATTGCCCAGAAGAACAGATTTGAAAGGATTTAAACTTCATAAAACAAACTAATGTTCCCACAAAAAGTATCAGAAAGAGGTACAGAAGATGGCTGTTGAGTTTTGGAACAAGCTAACGTTAACCTTGATCCCGAAAACAATGGATTTGTAAATATGAGTAAAGAACAAAATAGAAAATCTGACGTTTATTCGCGATGGTAGCACCTCGCTGCTCCACCTCGTGGTATTATTTGGTACTACACTTTTTAGTTTGCTTACTAGTTTTCCCGTAAATTTATGGTAAGAGTAAGTTGCAAATCAAGAAGGAAAACGTGGCGCCTTCAAACCAGAATGTGTCGAACTACTTACGTAAATATACTACTAGTTGTTGTGTAGCCTAGTGCAAGTTAAATGGTACTAATATTCCACTTTCTAGGATTCCGAGAATATCGCCGGCCATTTTTTTCAGCGATTGCAGCGCCTCTACAGGCCGTTCCCTTTGCGAATAGTACTGTCCTTAAATTAGCTGAAACGCTTATTTTCCACAGTCATATATTATTTATTTCTGCTTTCTTGAATGAACACCATTTAATCATATATTGTTTAAACTATCTGTTCTTTCACTTTAATTATAAAGTTCTAATGTGCTATCATTTCTTCAATATATCTCCAACTTCCAGAAAACATGTACAAGTTGATGGTGATTAATTTATAATGAGAGTTCTCATAAATAATCTATCATTCTAAATTTATTCCGGTGTGTGGCATAAAATAAATTATGAATCAAGAATTGAAATATTATTTCACGTGTACCTGAAGCTGCAATGTACTGACTGTCGCATAACCTTTCATCCTACACGCTACGGTACTATTATGGACATAAATGAAAAACAAGCATAGTCACTTACTTGAGGTCAAATCGGGAAAATATAATAACCTGCAATAAATACTTTTCGCAAACATCGAATAAAACAGGTTACCATTAACTTCCGAAAAAGTTTCCTCTGTGTTTTAATGAGCAGGGAAAGGTAATGATACAAACATACCATATGTCTGCCTCATTAAAAATACACTTATCCTTCCGAAGAGAACCTTTCTTCAAAACAGGTGTTGGCTTTTTTTTTCTCTCTCAGTGATGTATAAAAAAGAGAGAAAAACGAGATCACTTGAGAGAGTCTTAACACAAATCTCCGTCTTACTCATTACATATTCAAGATACCCTCTATCATTACGCCCCAAGCTTTTCGAATTAACATCCCTAGGGAAAAGAAGACGAAGGATATAATTTCTATGTTGGAAAGAGGTCGAAATGGCTTTGAAAGAAATATGATAAAAAAGAAAATTACTCAGCAACCGAAATATTCAAATTGTCCATCCATTAGAACGATTGTATGCTCAATACACCAGTTTAACTTAAGATTTAGTGTACTTTTAATTGTGATAAACATTCCCGAAAACATTGGTTGTACCATTATTATTTCCAAATTAATAGTTTTACTTTTTCATTAATTGTATTTAATGGCAGATTTATCTATAAAGAATCATCAACATTAACCTCTCGAATAATGTAATATACTAACATTCCATTTATTATTCCAGTCCCAAAATTTCTATGAAATAACTTAATTAGTTTTCCCTGAACCAAGAAATATGTTAAATTAATTCAAAAGAACAGCAAACAATATAAACAGCTAAAATTTTGATTTAAAACTGTAGCTAATAGATCTGCTTTTATTTAAATTAACGAAAGAGCTCTCAACGTCTCAATATTTTTCTCTTTTGTTTCTGCTTTTGAAATCCCATTAGAAAAGTTATAGTATCTTCGAAGAGTCTGCGAATTTCTTAAATGTATGATGGAATTGGGGTTACAATAACGACTAAATATTTCTTCAAAGTATCTATTGAAAGAGCTTGAATGGCGTAGGAGTTACCTTTCAGATCTTCTCCAAGTAGCTCGAGGGAGAAAGTAAAGCCATACTTTTCTCTCTTTCTCCC
>JAQIWE010001240.1:0-16645 GCA_034698565.1 Campodea plusiochaeta
CGTGGACAGGTTTAGTAAGAATGTATGCAAAGGATATATATGACGGATATTGTTTCAACCTCTGAGACTTGAAACTCTTTATAATTACTTTGTTATAAAAGAAGGTATGGTATAATCTTTATGGTTTTTGTTGTAATGTCTGTATAAAGTCTTTATCATTTGTTGGTTGTTGGAAAGTATGATGAATAAATTGAGTTTTGGGCGTATGTGGTTTTTGAGAGTAGGGGGTGATCGAAATATGTATCAAGTGGATGCATAATTTTGATGGAATTTGTCCTTCAAGTGTTTCTAGGGCACCTTTAAAGAATGAATAGAACGGGACTGGGAACTTCATAAGCTTGCTGACTGTAACGCTTTTACCTCGTTCAGGATTTTTTAATTACAAGGTTCTCAACAGTTCTTTTATTTAATATGTTTTGGAAGCAAAATATTTATAATAAATTGTAAAGGTAATTTATTCGTCAATTTTTCTTTGAAATAATCACTGCACAATGAATCATGAAGTTCCATCTCTATAAAAGTTTGTAATAATGTTTAAATAAGCCAAATAGCAATGATATCTCAAAATCTCATAATGTGGAAAACGGCGTTAAGATAGTGTAATTGCATTTTTATTATATTTTTAAAAGTCTAAAATACTGTATTCTGCAATTAATAAGTGACAGATTTGATGAAAAAAAAATCATCTTCCTCTCCAACTTATCAGGAGCACAATACGCAAATGAAAAAACATAATTAATTCCTTTACTATATATAATATTTTATAACATATGTTCTACATAATGCAAATATTTGTTTGACTTTCTTGCAAATAAAGGTAACTGAATACTGTTGATGTCTCGGTTGATGTTGATTGTTTGTTTGTAACAAATTTCGGAATCAATATTAGTATTTTCTGCATCTTGCGACTAACAACTCTCTTCCATTTCAGTTTTTTTTCTCTAGATATACTTATTTACAACGTACTATACAGAATAACAATACTGAAAACTGTCACAGTCTACTTTTGAGTATTGTATAACAGTGACATTATGGCTTTTCTATTATTATTTTCAGTCAGTGAGCTAATTTCTATCCTGAAATTGGCATATCTGCATATAGGTCACAAATAAACGAGGTCAGTTTAAAGAAACAGTGAAGGGATGGTATTCTTCAGCATATTCGGTTTATCAGTTGTATCAGTCGACGATGATTGATTCTTAAGAAAAATCATATTATTAGCGTAAACAGTTTCTATTTTGGATTTCCAAATCGCTAAGTTAAAGTTATACGTACGGTACGAGTATGAAATACATAAATCATTTTCTTATTCGGACATTTCTGAACCGTTCTATTTTTAAATCTGTACTTTTTTCCAGCGGGAAGCTATCTTTTCCAACACAGATATCCCGTTATACTTTCTTTGTCCTCTATTGTATTCGCTTTTCCTAGAGACTGATAAGCTGTGTTGGAAAAGATGGCTTCCCGCTGGAAAAAATACGCCTTTAATATAATGATGCATGTTCCAAACACATAATTATAGAATGGAAGCAAACTTTTTTATTAGCACATTTCATTTCCGAAGTTACTTTAATTATTCGATACTACAATTAAAATAGTAAAACAAATATATGTATCGTGGTTCATGAATACTGGCCAAAAAGCATAATACGATAATGCCCAGTTTCTTTGTGAAATTTTGTTTCCCATAATCACAATAACTCGAATATTTGAATCAGTTACTATCGTCATAATAATACACCATCGCTAACAAGACACTATTCAACTAAACTGAAACTTAGTTAGTTCAACAAAGAACTGTTTTAAAAAACTACTTCATGTCCATTTTATCTTTAAAATCAAAATAAGATAAGTAATTGCATACTACTGTGACAGTTGTGTCACTGACATGTGTACGTAATTATGCCCCGCTTTATTCAATATCAGATAAAATTGCAAAAACAGAATGCGGCCGAAAATTTAATAAAAGAGAACTTACTGTCGGGTAATTGTTCTAAATAGTCTTGTTTCTAAATTATGAAAATATATATTTAAAGCACATTTGAATGGGGAATAAAATGTACTCTATATTTAAACACGTTTTGATGATTGACAACTTACATGTCGTTTCATCTTTTTTTATCTAAACATGAAACAACAGACAATTTAAGTGAGAACACTCCCATATAATATTTGCTCAATAAGAATACAAGAATAAAATTTAACTCTATTACAACGGAAATAACATGCAGGAAAAAGAAAAAAGAAATATTGGTGGAAGTTTCCATTGTTAAATTCAAAATGGACTTTTATCATTTATTCATTTTGAATTGTGAAGATTATCATTATTGTAACGTTTAATTTTTGCTGGGAAATGTAAATATATTAATGTCATGGATGTGCAGCTTTTCAAAGAGAATGCTTTAATTTAACGATTTCATTTGAATATTTGCATAGGAAATATAATTTACTTTTTTAAATTACATGCTTCAGAATCTGCGAAGATTAAACAAATGTGGGAAAATAATGTATTGTTCTATATAATTTCTCAAAGAAAAGTTTTGCAGAAATAGGATGTTTTAGAATTATTAAAGGCGTGATTTTGAAAATGCCTCACATATACTTTTAATTAATGACATTTGAATTGAGTGATAATAATTATTATTTGCATGATAATCATCGACTTTCTTCATGTAAAATATAAAACAACAGCAACGTTGCTGCCTTATTATTGAATCAAATTTTAACTTTTTGACATTATACTTGTAAGTACTTTCTTTATATTCTACATGAAAACTCAAGTTATTGTTTTGATTTGAGAAACTGAATTCTCAGAAGTGTAATTTTTCATAAATTATAAGATGTATCAGAGATTTAATAAACAGTGACAAACATTTTCAAAACATTCTTTATTATTTTTTCTATAACAATATTCATACCGTATACAAAATGCCGTATATAAACGAATGAATACAGTTGTAATGGAAAGTCATAAGCTAATTTGATTTGTGTAGAAGCAAGTTTCTGCTGATTTTGCAGCAAAAAATCTCCCCATTTGCAGTGGTAGTTTATTTTTTCCGTTGTTGACATGGCTGTCGTCAGGTTTCCAATAAAGATTTCTTCGGCGACTGAACCAGTTTAAAGTATTTCCTGCTATACATTCTGCAGTACGTGCTCAACAATTTCTACTTGACAATCGTAAATATTCTTTTTACTGTTCATTTCAAGTCGGGAAATTTGAAGTTCAAACAAAATGCCGACTCTCAAGATGAAAATCTATGTGGGTCCTTGAGGCATAATGTGTCAATGTAATAGAGAGTTATGCTTTAATTCACACATAAACATTCGTATGGTATACATGCTAATGTTTCTGTTAAATGCTACTCATCATTCATACAACATATAAATTTTGTATGCTTATTGAATCTGCGTGCGTTATAAATCAGTTGGAAAGAAATTATGGAGTTGAATTGGAAGATTCATATTTAAATAAGATTTGTAAATAATTACCTGACAACACCTCCGGGAAACGAAGAAAGAATGTGAATATGATATGTGGTAGAAGTTTACTTTTTAATGCAAAACACTTGTGGAAAGAAAACATGTTCAATTCATTATTTTTAAAACGGTAATACTTACAATCACATCGTTACTTCGGTTGCCAAAGATATTTTCCCAAGTTTTTCTATGTGGAAACTAACTTTTATTGTCATTATTTGTTTACAGTATTTAACAACTGCTTTTTGAAAATAAGTAAATATCCATCATAATTAATTATGAATATTCCATTCGAGAATGGTTATAATACTTTACAGATTTACCCGTATATTTGATATTGTCAGGGTATTTTTTCATGTAAACAGTACCCGTTTCATCGCAAAATTATAACCGCAGAATAGATGTGGTATGGAAGTAATATTTGATCGCATAATTTCAATATAAACAAAGAATACTTCTATTACTATATATAGGCGCTTCCCAATTATTCACAGAGGAAATTTAGAAAAATATTTGTAAATCTTTAAATCACACACCTTTGATCAAGCATATACATAACTGTATCATTAACATTCGTGGTAATAAAAGCGGAAAAATATCTGTTAAACTGGGAACATTCACTTTTTGTGTGAACGTTATGATAAAAATACAAGATGACTAACATTCATGACACAAATAGTTTTGATACAGAAATACCACAAGAAAAATGTTGTTAAAAGCATTTTTTTCACTCGTGATGTGGCATTTAATTAAACACCAAATTTCCGTAAAAGGCTCGACTACAAGGAATGAAAAAAGAATATAGAACTGGCCGACAGAAAAAAGTTGACCTCTCCTTTTGAATGCTTTGACCTGTTTAGACTGTAAAGTTCGTCATCATTCAACTGGATGGTATATAAAATGTAACATTTTCACACATGCCGTAAAAGTGCTATATGAATCTCCATTTTGAGCTGTATTATTAATTGCTGAACGTGGTTTGCGCGACTTATTATACTGAGATTAGTTAACGAGTAAGTGTGGAAAATAACAAGATTTGCATCTGCTTCGAATGCATTCATCAAAAGATAAAAGATGTTGCTCTTAAAATACAGAAAATGCTCTTCATATATTACTTGACGAAATACGCTAACAAATATATGAAAAGAAGAAAACGAATAGGAGTTTTTTTATGTTGAACCATAAAAGACAACATGTTCTTTTTCTGTACGTGAAGTATTAGTAGAAGATGGTTCATTGCCTCACAGACAGGTGGATGAGGTTTTATAGTTTTTTTTCTTTGCTACATATATTACTTTACTATGATGAGCACCATTAATGTTCGAAAAACACTATTTTTGGCGTAAGAACATTGATCTGCTCGTTAGTAAAGTCATTATGTGTTGTTGGTTTCTGTAACCTTTGCTCTTTTATAATCCTCGTTTTCTTTTTGGGCTATAATTGGTGTGCGGTGAAATGCCACACGATATTTTTAATTTTGCAATGTCTATTAGGAATTTCTTTTCATGAAGCAGTATAAAACTGTTTGGAATATCTTTTGTTGACTTCTTGTTCATTAACATTATTGAATCCTACCTTTTCTTTGGAATAATAATATGAAAACTCATTGGTTCTGTAGAAGAACCATGAAATCTTGATCTTCATTTTCGTACATAAAAATATAATTGAAAGGAAATTAAAATAGGAAGTGTTGATGAAACGCCATTTCGACTTGCTGGAAACAACCAAAGCGCTTCAATTTGGATATTAGCAACATTATTGTTTACGTGATAACGAGAAAGAAATCTCCATTTAATTTTGAATATTTGTAATCCTAAGTATAACCTATTTCATCTTAGTGCTTATTTCATATGGAACATAGCATAATACTGTACAATGTTCCATAATCTCACATGACATAATCTACAACATATGAATGTTTATTCATTGATTCACCTTTACAAAGTATAAATTTAACTCCAACAAGTAATAACTCATCATATCCATGCATATAAATCTCCCAAGTATAAATGCCACCACGAAAATATTAATTGGAATGTTGACTAAAGTTTAGTATTATCTGACGGCAGATGAGTTGAAGTTGTCTGTTTGTGTCGGCCATTTTCCTTTCTTTCTCCACCATCATGTTTCGTGTAATTATCTCTTTTAACCCATTCCTTTGGATCAAAAAAGGAGATGGATTGGGAGGTACATGTGATAACGGGTTTTCTGCCTTTTTCTTCATCTTGCGCCTACTAATCTCTCTTTTCAAGAATAAAAAAAAAACTCAAATATGATTGGTTGGAATGAAAAACAAGCAAGAAGACAGAAAAAAAGCCTTCATTTCAGTATTGATCCCCCAAGGCAGAGTTGTAGCCTACATGTGTGGCAATGAAGATAATGGTTCAATAATGCATGATAAGTCAATCGATGAAGCTGCTTTTTTCAAACCGATTCGATTTTCAGAGAAACGAGATTGGTTTACTACTTTTATTTTTTTGGTGGAGGGGGGGGGGGGTTAAGGGGGAGAGTGGGGGTATAAAGTGAAGTGATTAACGCATTTTGTTTGTTTCGTGAGATAATATTCCAATTTACGCCACTCCCATCCTGAAAGAAAATTTTTGTTTGTTAAGTTTAAAGTCACGAAGGTTCAACTAATACTATCAATTATCCTTAGATAGAGATATACTTATTACATAAATCGATGAAGCAGATGCTTCAGACATGAAGGATAATGAAGCTATAAGTGAAAAATTATTTTTAGATTTTGTAGGATAATTAGTAAGTCAGTCAACAAATCACAATTAATTATATTCAAAACATTCTGAGTTTTTTATTAGCACTTTTTCTGCACATTTATTTGTATTGACTTTTTGCAGCATCTGATCATGAGCAAACAAAAACAACAACAATATTTAAAAACCGTTTTTATTTATTTTTAATAACAGGGTATTCGCTTGCTTTATGTAAAAAAACAGCAAATAAAAACTAAATAATAAAAAACACACAAAGAGGAGGGTTTTGTAATGGCCTTGAAGTGACTGGCCGTCGTTTGCTCTCCATACCATGGACACCGTAGAAAAAAAGTCACGAAATTGAAGGAGCAATCCCCCTTCTATTTTTTTTTTCAGTCATGTTCTCTCTTGCTCTCTCTCTTGCTGTGCGTGGTTCTTCTCTCAGTAAAAGCCGCAAAAGAATTTTCAACTGTAGAGATGAACACCCCCCCCCCCCACCTCTCCTCAAACTTCTTCAGTTGTCTTCAAAGAAGAAAGAACAAAAATTCCTCACCGCTACTGATGTAAAGCAACATTTATCTCTTCATTACTATACTACATCGGCAGATTGTTATGTACACCCTATAGGAGTTTTAACTTTTTCACGTTCATAATAAATCACCTCTAAAGCTTTACCTGACGAAACATCTGTTACTTACGACTCGGTATTTTTCTTTTTTATTGATATTGTCATTTCTTTCTGTTTATCTACAACCTGTATTTTGCTTCACCACACTTTTAAATTATATTTTGTAAATAATGATGCTATTGTTTGGTTTCAAAGGATTCAGATTTAAATTGGTTGACAAAAAAAGATTTTCTACTTTCCATATGTTCAGTTTATGTGGTAATTTCATCCACTTAGTTTTAATCTTAGGTTTCCGAATTTCCGGGACAGTTTAAAGAAGAAGTTTGCAGAAATGGACACATGTTACAACATGACTTCGCAAAATGCGTATGAAGCACATTTTATTTATCAATCCAGAAGGGTAAAATTGTTGTTAAATGCAGAACTGAATTTACTTATGACCATATCACCCAATTTTTTTTAAATTTGATAACTTCCAAGCATTTTCAACCGAGTCAAATTGTGAAAAGAAATGTTGAAATAAATGCAAATTTCTATAAATGGACAAGTTAATAATGGGGCAATAAAAACATTTTAATATAAATTGAAAATTAGAAACATTGTAATTGGATATTTTCACGAAATCAGAATTTTACGTATCCATGTCTGCAGTGAGCTGCCAAACGTCCAGTCAAATAAGTTGATAATATTCATATTTCCTAAAAAAATAATTGAACAATCTTTATCATATTTCTCCCTTCTCGGTGCAAGTGGTATTTTATATATTCTCATGATGATGGTAGTGTAGAATGTTCGAATTTGCTTTGGTTATGAGAAGAAGTTGTCTTGTCATGTACCGCTTCCATGTAAAAACCCCGCCTGAGTAAACTTACCAAAGATGAGAGAAAAATAATATTTACCAAGTCCACGTCCAACAAGAGAGATTTATCCTTCATTACTCAACAAATTGGATGAAGTATGAGTGACGTCTTAGGAAAGGGGAAAGAAGACCTTTATAATATATTTTAACCCCCAAATAAGAGGGAAAAGATCCTCTAAAAATTCCTACCTGCATTGTTTTTGTTTACTTGGAAAACGTTTAAAATAAAACGCCGTTTTTTCTCTTTCTCCTAGTTACTTTGATGGAACATGACCTTTCTTTGTTGTTCACGGTCTATAAATGAAGTGTCAACCATGACATTTAATGTGCGAAACAAAGTGAAACATTCTCACTAACAAGAAAAGTAGAAGGACCTTCTGAAGTAAACCCAAAAGTGACCAGAAAGCCCCAAATTTCCTCTTTTATTTCGGGAGCGCCCCTTTTACCTGATGGAGCACACTCTAGGGGATCTCTTTCTTACTCTCTGCCTACTTCACCTTATATCCCACTGTGTCTTTTTCACAATGATATTTTCCTGCTAAAGAGACATTAGGCAAACCATTTGCTTTAGCGGATTGGTGCCATTTCTCCTCCTCCTTTTAAAAACCCAGAGAAAGCTGATTGAGGCGTAAATAACCATTGCACTAAACAAGGTCGCTACGGAACGAAAGGTGCTTTTCAAAACTTATCACTCTGTCCCACCACAAAATGTTTGTCTCTTGTTAAGAAGATAGATGAGAAAAATGCATTTACTTGAAGAAGATATTTGTATCATTAAATTGTCAAATTGAGTCCTGTTCACAGCATTTGACATCTAAGAACTTTCAATGGATTTGCAATTAGCTTCAAAATGGAATTCTTTATCTTCAATATTTATTTACTTTTACATTTAAAATTGGATTCCACAATTGAGAGGATTTATAATAGCAAATCAATTAAATTCATGTAATAACATACTAGAAATACAATGTGATTTCGTTCAAATTGAAATAAAAAAAACGAGTACAGAAAAACAACAATTGGAATCCTTTTCACCATGTTCCAGGCGTGAGAGACAGTTTTGTGTGGGAGATATGATAGTGTAAGTTGCAAATCCACTTCATAACATACACCACGCTGTATCATTTGACTCTGCTATCACACCATTATACACAAAGACAGAAAAAAAATTGTTGTTAGTAACATGTTTAGCAAGTTGTATTTGCATTCCTTTACCATTCCATTGGTGAAATACTAAAACTAGAAGAATTCCTGTTTCTCCTCACATACAATTAATGTTAGGATGTGAAGAACAATGTTTATACTTTTCTTTTTCTTCTCGGAATGCTAACTATGTATTTAATAATATAATTACGTAGTTAAATATCAGATGTTTACAAGAGAGAGAAAATAAGTTATTGAAATAAATATTGGAAATAATTATGTTGACAATTTTGATAATGTAGGAAAATCATGAAACAGGAGACACATCGTTTTGCTGTTTCTAGTTCGTTAGCATAGGTTTGAGATGGCATGCCTCTATAATTCACATTGATGACATCAATAAACCAATATAATGTTCGTACTGATTTTTTTCATGTATTCTACCAGTGCCGATATAGGAACAGCAAATTTGATTTATTATTAATTCGTTATGTTGGTTGTGAAAATTGAAATCAATATACCTTCTTTATTTACTAATATTTGTAATTGATACTAATAATTTGAAATTGCTTGATTGAAATAATAAATATCCTAATGTCATTGATGCAAGAATTATTCACTATTTCCAAAAAAAATGGGATCAATCACCGAAACACATGGTTGTTTTTGGCGTAACTTTTAGTTCTCGTAAAGAAAATAAAAAGTTCTTTGACAGGCGTTGAGAAACACCTGTAACTTCTATCCCAGTAGTTTAACACCCATACACTAAATTTGCCCCCTTATCAGTAGGGGTCCACTTGGGGCAATTAATAAGATAGACAGTGTGAAGAAATCTTATTTAGGGCGCCGAAGATTAGAGGAGAAATCAGGTACTTAAAACCAGATCGAAAGAATCATTCTTTTTCCCATGGTAAAAATTATATATTTTTTTTCTTTCCTTCAAAAATGAGTTGTTTTGATTGGAGTTTCTTTCGGAGTGTTTAATAATGTTATTCGTACATGAGCAAGTGACGTCAGTTCTGTTTTTTGGGCCAGAGCCTTCTCCACTTGGCAGCAGATTGGTAGTTGTCTATACTTGGGTGGTCTGTTCCTCGTGCCTAAAGGGAGGAGCTAGTCCGAGATCGAGTTCTCGTTCAACACCACTTTGTGTCTTCATTTAGGCTTCAAACATAAGAGAAGTCAGCAAATCATTTGTTCATACGTTCGACGATAATCGTACTACCCGCGAGTGAAAGAGCGATCCCGCGCCGAACCGATCCCGCGGAAAAGAGTGCGACGACGCGCAAGTTGAGTGGCCCCCGCCGTATACAAAGTTCCACGTGTGTTTTTATGTGAAAATTATGAAGGGCAAACACGTGGGCTTATCTTAATTAAGTGAGGATTTGACAGAAACCCCAGTGGTGCTTTTTCTTTCTATACTTCAAACGGAATGATAAATAGTTCAATTGTTTTGTGATACCTGTGATCCTTGTCAGAATGAGTTGATGAAGTTATTATTTCGTACTTGCCAATGACGTTTAATTGTGTTGATCACTTTTCTGTATGCCGCGAAAGTTTTACCTGGATTCAAGTAAGTTTAATCAAAAACATAAGAAAGTGCATAACAGTATGCAAGTAATTGATTTAATACCGTATATTAATGCACTCAATGCTGAAGTAATTAATTACAATACACAATGTTTTTGCTTTCATACTCGCGATGTCGTGAGTAAAGTACTGCGAATACTATAACAACACCACCAAGTTCGTTAGGACGATTCCAAATAATTATTTAATTACTTAATAACAATTCCTAAACCACAGTGAGTGCTAAAACAAACTAAATAAAGCTAAAACAAACTAAATAAAGCTGGCAATCACGATAAAAATTTCTATAAAACTGATGCCATTCATAAGTTAAATATAATAATCACATTTAAAATATTTGAAGTAACATCTACACGTCGCTTATTAAATTGGATAGGAAAACATACAGTGTTTTTAGAAAAATCTCTGACATTTTTTGTTTGTGTTGACCATTACTGTACGACCGGTTTTGGAATAATGGAGTTGTTTTGACAGTGTACATTTTTCAAATCGCTATCATCAAACGCATACATCAGAAGGGGAGGTTCATCCTTGAAAAAATTATCAAGGGAAGAGAAGAAATTTGAGAGAGAAAGAGAGAAATGACCCTATGATGAAGAAACAAAACCAAGATATGTTATATATGTTATTTGCATTCATCAGTGCTGACATCCTTTCTGTCTTATTCAAGAAGTGACATTTGGTATGACTAAAATTCATATAGAGACAACTTTTGTTTCGTAATTTTTTTTAGTCATTAGAAACGGAGTGGGAATTTCACAGTCATTTTCCACTGTGGAGATGTAGCTAGCCTTCGTGTAATTATACAAAAAGGTATGAAAGAAAGAGGTAGAAAAAAGCGGATATCTGATGTGCCGGTGTAGCTTTTTTATTTGATTTTTTATCCACTTTTACGTTACGGTAAAACCAACTGATGATCAGAAATTGAGAAGAATAATACAAAGTTGCCTTGAAGCTTCTTCTACCTATAAGCTTGTTCATTCAAAGAGAACGTACCGTGACTAAGACATTCTATCAGGAAGGAAATTACTTGAAAAATGGGAGTCGAGAACAACTACACCCACAAAATTTGCTCCAGAGTAAACAATATCAAACCGATCACTTTCCAACGTGAAGAAAAGAAAAACTGCCTTGGATGTAAATTACGGGAAACGCTAAAAGTAATTTAATGAGTGTAGACAGAAAATTGCTTCTTGAGGATCAATTTTCTTGTGCTTTTAAGAAAGCATTGTATGTCATCAAAGGGTTCCCACTCATCTCCTCTTTCTTGATTAATCGATTATCCAATCTGAAAGGGAGGAGAAGAACTTTTTTTTTCATCTCCTCCTCCAATATGAAGCGTGGAGAAAGAAATCACTGGGGGGCGGGAGAGATAAAGTCCTGACAGCAAAAAGAGTCGTGCGCTACAGGCCTCTATATTCTGACTTTGCTTTTATGTCTTGGAATGTGGGAATACTATAGTCTATTGTGCTGGGAACAATGGAGTACCTGCACAATTAATTGGGTACTCTTACAATTTTAAGAGTTTTTTTTTTTCTTTTCAAGAATTAAAATGTCTGAATTATATGTTGGGATTCTCAAGAAAGAAGATGAAAAAGATGGGATTAATGAACTGCTTTCTTACGTATTAAGAGGAGAATTGGGCATTTGTTAAAGGATACGGGAAGTAATGATTAAAACAATACTTCTAAGATGAGCTTTTAGTTTTCAAACTTTTTCAAAGGCCTTTAATTAATTTTGCTTTCAATTTGGGAGTTGCATGGTAAGCTGAACGAGATTTTTGTAAATTAAGCCCATTCAAAGATGTTCTCGATGTTTTACAGACACAATCATGATATCTCAAATTCATTAAATTTTAATGTACAAAAGAGTCCACTAAAGCTTAAAAATATTGAAAACTCGTGAAATAGCAATCTTTAAATCGTCTTCTCGTAACTTTCAGAGCAGCAGAATCCAAAAGTCTCTAACTCAATATGGACTTCAAAACCTCGATGCATCCTGGATGACAGTTGTTTTCAAAATAATAAAGCTGCTTGAACTTTTCATTGATAACTATTGAATTTCTTATTTTGATTATAAGATTTGGCTATTTGTATGATGGCTACCAACCCAAAGACAATAAATACACCGAAGAAGAATCAACAGCGATTTCAAAACTTTGTAAATCATGAATCCAAAGATCAAAGCACCGATTATTTTTGTCGATAGTCGTAAGGAAACATCATATCTGTCTTACAAAATGAATTCCAAAGTCACAAATCAATATCTATGATCAAAGTAACTTAGTAGCAATCAAACAAAAATACTAACATCAATATTTTAAAGTAAAATATAATAAGGGAAAAACAACATTTGGAAGTTTTGAAGTTTCCCGCTGTGTTATTTAACTTTACGCAATGTTATTGAAAGTAATTTGGGCAACCACACT
Organism: Campodea plusiochaeta; assembly: GCA_034698565.1. Lineage (NCBI taxonomy): Eukaryota > Metazoa > Arthropoda > Diplura > Rhabdura > Campodeidae > Campodea > Campodea plusiochaeta. Next base: position 12,837 of record JAQIWE010001240.1, read on the forward strand.
AGTTGAAACCTTCCTAACTCTTTTGAGTTTTCGCACATCGTTATATTTGAAACGAACTTATTGGAAGTACTTCCAAAACAAACTGAGATGATGAAAACAAAATAGAACACTCTATAACTTTCAAGCTGGTTGTCAATACCCAATGAAAAATTTAAATTACGAAATTTATTATCTGTTGCCGTTTCACTTCATTTTTACATAACCGTACATCGAGATGAGAGTTTTATTAATGCAAATAGGGCTGCATATGTTTCAAGAGTCTCCTATTTAAATTTTGCGTAATCTGTTAATCTCTGTTTTGCTTCAGCGGAGCAATAGTAATCTGTTGCCTCATTGAATAATCACGCTTTTATTAGATAACAAGATTAAGAGAATTGGAGTGACACAATTATCCTGATAATGTTATATAGGATAAGGTTGTCTGTGTTATTATTTAATGAAATATTTGCGAGTCAAAAGACCTTCTGCTGCAGAAGAGAATGTTATAACTGAGATCTCCATATTTTTCAGTAATTTACGCACTAATTTATAACAGTTCTAATCATGTTTGTTTGTATTAATTTACACTGTAAATCAGTGCAAGCGAACTTGAATATTTACAGTATAAGGTAGACTCTGTGAATTTGAAAATGTAAGTGAAGTACTTTCCTTTCGAAAGATTCACAAAGATAATTCAATTTTGCAGTGTAATGTCAAATATTGAGATTTACATTGATTGAAGTAAATCACATTCGGTACAGAGTTTTTAATACGTAAACAACGTTTGTTTTTACAATGATTAGAAATGTATTCAATTAAACAAGTAACTACGAACACCATTTCTATCTCAGGATTTTCAACTGTTTTGTACAAAACAAACAGTGTATTTGGTTCTTTTCTCGTTTGCCTGATCATCTGATTTACTGACAGACTGGACATTGGAATGAAATATGAACCATTATATTATTTATTTATTTTCAATGTGATTAGATTATTTGTCGGTCGTTGACATATTTTTTTCGTCAAATATAATGTGTGCCTTCGAATTTTACAATCATCACTTCATGTATTGACTTTGGTTCAGTTTCGCAACATTTTCCACCGATTTTCTCATAACACTATTTTGCCTCAGAATCTCTCTTTGACTCCAGGAAGTAATTATGTTCGTAATATAAGTGTTGAAGTGTGGTTTTAAATATTTGTCACCTGTAAATAAGCGAGGGAAAGTGTTATCAAGATGACACCAGACTAAGTGCCAACTAACTCTAACTTCTGGACAATTCTAAACACACTTTGAAGAAAAACACACACCAAAACCTAAACAAATAAAATGTTCAGTTTATGTTGTGAAGCGTGAATTGCACTAACTTGAGTTTCATCTCAACCCCTGTCAGAAAGACTTGTCAGATGGACAGGAGAAGAGGGAGAGAGATGAAGAGAGAGAGAGAGAGAGAGGAAGTCCCTGTCACTTTCTTCTTCAAGATGGTATCGTAAAAGAGAAGCTTTATTACACTGGCGACAACCCCCACACACTACAAAAACAATATCCTTTTCTTTTGCATTGATTAAGCTTCCTGTTGACAATGATTGATGAATTATTGATATATTGTTCTATGGGTATTTATTTTCTGAATGGAGATGAAAAGAAAATAGGTTTTTAGAGTGTTGTTTGTGATTGCTTTGTGGTGATAATTGGGAATGGATTTGTTTTGTCTAACATGCATTAGCTCACTTTTACATATAGGGAGGTTCCCACAATGTCTGTTTCTTGATGACATTTTTTTTTGTACGGTGGTAAAAAAATGGAATTATTATTGTGAAATAAATTAGTGCCGTGCACAGATGGTGTTCACCGCAGATTTCTCCAGTTTACTAAAGTAGTTATCTTGCTCATTCTTAAATTTAGATTAATGCTAAAACCTGCCTGAATAATGTTAAAATTCTAATGCGAAGAATTTCTTCTTTTACTGCAATGCCATTTCAGATATTATGACCACATTTTGAAAGATCGAATTTAAAAATCATGTAACGGAAAGCCCACAAAACTCAACTTCCCCCAAAACCCAAATTTCCTTTAAAAACATTTCTACAAATACTTTTCCACTTTGTTTCAGAAGCGTGGGAGGCCCCAATTTGTCGGAGCTTCCCTTTCTGTCCCAACGACGTCCTGGTGCAGGGACTCCAGTGGCTGCAGGGAGCGGAGCGGCTGCTGCTGCCGCTGCTGCAGCCGCGGCAGCAGCGGCGGAACTTCATCCAGCTTATAGACTCAATCCGTATATGGAACATCTTTACGGATCACTCCATTCTAGTCCCACTGCCTCACTCAGAGGTCTCAGCCCACTGGAAACCAGAGGTACGACAAGTTTTTTAAGTTTATTATTGAGGGGTAAGATTTGTCAAGACATTTACCGTTTTAGAGTTTATGAGTTGTCAAATTAAAATATTGTCAAGTTTGTCGTAAAGCTGTATCATCCCATTGAGATATATTTTTTTAAATATTAGTGGATATAATGATTATTGATTTGGAGTACCATACGCTCTCCAGCGCGAAAAACAATAAATAATGTTGAAAGACACAATGCTCAAACTCTTCATCAATGTGCGGTAAATTTGTACTGAAAACTGAAAATTTCATTGAAAATATGTCATCAAAGGTAGCTATATATTATTCCTTTCCATCATACTTTTTATTTTTGTTATTTTCTTATTTCAAAGACGAAAACAGATCATGACAACTTTTGAAAATTTGTCATATAAAGCGTAATACTGTTTTTGATTTATCTGTTGATGATATTATAACGAGTAATCTGAATCTGGAACGAAGGTTGAACAAAGATCTAATTACCAGAATTACCTTCCAAGTAGAATTTTCATCCTGCTGCTACGAACCGGCTTTTCTAAAACGTAAAATTTTTGGCAAATCTTTCAACTCTCGTTCATGCAACTCTTTTTTTGTACCTGCTACAAAGTAATGAATATCGCATGCTGTGTTCATTCAAGATAACACTTATATCTTGAAAGTAGATCAGGTAAATAAAATTGTGAAATGCTCTAATATAATTATCCAACTGACAGAAATAACAAACCAAATTTCCTTTTCAATGAAATACGATAGAAAGAGGGAGGGCGATTGAGATGCGAAAGGAGGGGGGAAAGTAAACTGACATTTGCTTCTTCGCTGAAGCGTATCTTAAAATTCAATAAACACAGATTGTTATCAATAATGTTGTTTACTATAAATAAAAGAAAATTTATCCCTCCTTCTTCCCCATTTGCCGCCCACATTTGATGTTAGCCTTCGATCATTAGCTGTCGATCATCTAACGTAATTACTGCACATTAACAACGAAGACTTGATTATTTCAAAAGCTATCTTATGCATGGTAACCTGTCAAGAATACATTTTAACAAGTATATGCCAAGTCTGTAATTGCCTTGATGCATGCTTACATTTTCTTCTCTCAAACACAACATAATTATCTGAAGGTAAAGTAAACAACAATTCTTATTGGTGCGTTCATTTCATCATGAATAATGGGATACATTATGTGTTTATTTGTCGCCATGAATTAAAGAAGATATTTATCAGTTGTGTGTTTGCAAAGACACTTTTGATTAAAGATGCACGATTTCCTGCAAATAAAGTAATGCAAAGTGATGTGCTGTAGAGACCTGCACGGAACGGGAAATCCCACGGGCGCCCGTGGGCGGGACGGGCATGGGCCGGGACGGGCCTTAAAAATATGAAATTTCGTGGGCCGGGACGGGACGGGCCTTCATTCAGGGTTTCCATAGGCCGGGCGGGCATTACTAAATAATGTACTCTCGTC
>JAQIWE010001241.1:0-16630 GCA_034698565.1 Campodea plusiochaeta
TAAATAATATTCATTTGAAAGTTAGTTTTAAATAGTGGTCAAAACGAAATTATGAAGAAAAAAGGCTCTCCTGAAAAGTTGAAAAAATTGGAAAATGCCCGCTTCAATTTTATAAAATGAAACTTTCCTATGTGTGGTACACCAGCCATCAAAAAACTTAAATAACCAATGGAAGAGGAAAAAATTTCCTACAACAATCTTAAAAAAAAATCTGCTTATTTTGAGTCTTTCATGTATTAAAAAATATGAAACCTTAGTTCAAAAGCTTTATTCTGAAGGACGTTTTTGGGTCAATTGATAACCAAATTTGACATTTGATAGAACCAATGTAATATCTGAAATAGCCTATTTCCTAATTTTTTTGGTTTTTAGTTGAAGTTGATATCTCCAGTAGTTTTTGAAATATAAGCAAATAGTGGAGGAACAGTGCATTATTTTGATGTCGCGACTAGTACTAAAACAGTACTGAAAAAAGAGCAAGTCGCGACATCAAAATAGAGCACTGGAACAGAAACTATACTTCTGAGATCTACAATTATAATTTACCAATAATCATTTTTTTTTTGTTTTAATCAGCAATTTTGATCTTTTCACAAAAAATAATTTTAAAGCTATGTCAACTACAAACTAATCACAAACGTAATTTCATTCCTAAAAACATTAATTTATACATTTTCAGAAATTTATAAAACACTAAAACTTAACTGTCATGTGACTTACCGCAGTTAATACTTGTTCCAATTGTGACCTTGCTTTTCCAAGTTCATCTTCCATTTTCTTTAACCGTTCTTTAAGACGTTCATTGTCCGTCACACATTCCTCATATAACTGAAAACAAAATTAAAGGAAACTATATAAAATTGTGACTGGAGGCAAATCAGAACTTAGGCCTAGGTTGATTTTATTACTTTTTTTTATCTATTTAGCCTATTTCTGAAATTTAAAATGAATCGAAGCTGTTGAAGAATGAAATATTTTTGTTCCTCTTACTTTTCCGACTTTGTGTTTTCAATGAATTACTGACCAAGATAAAAAAATTAAACATGTAGTTTTTTCAACAGGAGGTTCCATTTTCCCATACACAAGTCCCATTTCACTCTCTTGTTCTCTATTGTACTCAATTCTCAAGGGACCTTTAATCTGTGTTGGAAAATGGGTCACCCCACTGAAAAATAATGGGCTTTTAAGAACATTGGTATTCCTATATTCTTTCTGTTTTACAATTAGCTGTCTCTTATTCAACATGTCTTTTTTAACAACATAGTCAGAATTTCTGTAACATATAACACTATATAAATGTATAAAAGATTACTGAATATCAGGTTTCAAAAACTTTATGGTATCCTATAGTGTGTTTCACTTGAATTATACTCCACTTCTGACCCTGGGGGAGATATTGTTATGATAACATTCATAAATGTCTCAGTCTTTAAAGGATAGCTGCGCAAAATTTACATTAAGATAGAGCTTTGAAATAACTTTTTATGAAAATATATTATAATAACATCATTCCCAAAAAAATTCAATACTTTCGTCATTTCTAACTTCCTGAAAACCACTTCGTAAAAAAAGAGTGGGAAAACTTTAGCAACATAATTTTAACAGAAATTATATGAAAAACTACTTAGAAAGAATATTCTATCAATAAAATTTTGTAAAGATACCAATTCCGTTTTCAAAACTCAAGTAGCTCTAAAGGTAGCAATTTTCGACGTAATTTCTGTGCGATGACGTCACGAAACAGAAACTTACACCGCAATATCTCGGGAAGCATGGGGTCTACGAAAGTAATTTTTTCACAGCGTGGATTAAAACTGTTTCGCGAATAAGATGATATCAATAGTTAATATGACGTTGGTTTAGTGTGGCGGTATCCTTTAAAGTCAAATTGATCAAAGATATTCATTATTACTAGTATTGTTCAACTTAGATATGTCAAAATTGTAGTTAAATTTAGGAAATATTAGCAGAACAACATTCAAGTACAAGAGTGAAGTATAATTCAAGTGAAACAGACAAATTTAATTCACTTTTGTTTACTGTATTAAAAAAATAATAATAATATAACATAGGTCTAAAACTTTTCAATTATACACATGATAATTTTAAACTTTGAAGTGAAATATCTTTCAAAATTCTTGTTTTAACATTTTCGCAGTGCATTAAAATACTGCCACATACTTTGCAGCTGTAATTTTATACAAAACAATGAAACTTAAAATTATTGGAATTTAACCAGTGGTTTCAGTAACTGAGCTTTTCTGGCATATGAAGTAGCCTTTTTTAAGTCAGTTTGCAGTTCCGGTTTAGTTACAGGGCTGTCTAAAGTGCACAACCTACCATAAATAATTGACAATTTATTTAAATATGTATATAGTAACATTATTCACTAAATCCCTGTAGATGGTGCCCCAATGTATCAAATTATAAGTTTTTATTATAATTATATTTTGGTTTTTAGTGAAAAAAATCAACTCTGAAGTCTTCTGAAAGTTGTGGACTAAAGTCGACTTTTGCCCAGTAAAGACATAATCTTTTTCACACTATAGTTGGCTTTCGCCGCAAAAGTGTTAATTGTAACATCATACAAGTGTCGGAAACAGAGTAGGCTAGTTTATGAAAGCACTTGGTAAAACATTATTACATACACATATAAACTGTAAAACATATAAAAAAACTGTAGCCTACATACATATGAAATAGTAACACAAAATCGAAAAATGTATAAACTATAAAACCAACGAAAAAACTCCCTTCAAAATACCATTCTAGTTACCTTCTTATAATCCATTTCTCCATTAAAATTCCTGGAAGCAGCAGTTTTCCTAGATGCATCCGTAGAAGATATCCTACTTGAATATAATGGAGGAGCTACAACTGCATCAATTGAATTAGAGGCCCGCTCTGTAACACTTTCACGTTTCGTTGCCGTAGTACCAACTTCATTATTGTTACTGTTACTACCGCGGGAGTTCATTTGTGTTTCTGGAGAGTCTTTGAGTGAATCTTGGGAAGACTGAGATTCTTTTGAGTCGCCCATTTGACGTTCCTGTTCAATCTCCTACCAAACGAAGAAAATAAATCAATTCATTTTTTAAGTAATTTTAAGTATTATTTTTAAATTGTTCATTTTATCTTTAATTAATTAGTTCTACACTTTTTCATACACTAAGTTTATGAAACAATCCATTTCCATTTGATTTATTTATTATGAACTTTTAGATCACTGAGCTACTACTAAAACTTTTATGCTGAGAAGTCACATTATTCTGTTAATTTAATAAATTAAGCCAACAGCTTTTTAAAAAATAATTTTTTATATATACCTGTTACCTTATTAACATTACTGTTTTAAATGTGAAACCTAATCTTTGAAGTTAATATATTTTTCAAGATAAATTAACAAGATTAAACAACATATTGCAGCAATTTTATTATTACCAACACTTTGCTAGAATTATTTCTATACTTAAATCATGGAAAAGACTACTGAAAAAAAAAATACAACTTTCTAACTTACATTTTCTTCTCGAAAATTTAATCCTAGTATCCAATTTCATTTCTTAGTCTTACATAAGCTTACCAAATTATTAAAACTATTTAAGACATGTGAAAATTATAGAATAAAATCATTCTAGTTATCCTGCCTTAAGACAAACAAACTGTTAGTATAGTCGTACTGTTATAGAACATCACAATATTTACCCATAAATGATGTAATTAATAATTTACAAATAATCATGCCATTACAATCTAAAGAATTCTCATTATAATTATTATGACTCCAAGAGTTATCAATATTTATCTAACTCTGATATTTTTATAACATAGCCTTATTTAGCCCTGCAAGATAAGCTTTACATCTCAACATAACATTATAAAAATGTTAGTACAAAATTAAAAACTGTTTTAAGTTAGATAAAGTGCCTTATTACATTTTTAATCATTTAGAATCTCAGCCAAATGAGGACAATATAATTCTTTAATATTACAATGACTTAGACCTGTCAGTCAATACCACAATAATTAAGGCAAAAGAAACATCTCAATTATTTTTTTCTTCTTTTTTTTTAATGATGGCTTCGGAGAATTCTATACTTTCCTCTACCTTAATATTGATACTTTTTGTAATTAGGCCTACTCTTACTAAAAATTGAAATAAAATTTTGGATATGTTAGTGTCATCAAGTTATATAAATTTACTTATTATATCTGGTTAGTAATATTATAACCTGTTTAATTGTATTTAAGATTGAAAATTTCAAGTTAACTATGTTCTATTTTTTCTCAATTGAAAAAATAATATGTGTATGGTAGTTGAAAATAAAAAAAATATTATAACATTGAAATTCTTTTAGAAAATAAAATACTTTCAGAACAAGAAGATCCCACCATGCTTCTGTTTTCCTGAAACAGTAAAACTTTCAAATAGAAAATCTTTTACAATTATACAATCCACTAAAACACTACGAATATAATACAAAACTTACAATGGCCTACAATAATGTAAACACTCCACCATTGTTTGAGCCCAAGGACAATAAAAACTGAAAGACACTATAAAAAGCCCAACAATACACAAACAATACCCAAAAGAAAGCATGCATACAATAATAGTGCTCTCATTATTATACAGATATTACAATCAATTATTTAACTTCTGAATGGTCAGAATAAAAAGTGGTTATCAGGAATAGCTAAGTCTAATTAATCACCTCACTTTTCACTAATACACTGTAAATTTTCGTCACATTCTTTCTGTTTGAAAATCACATAGAATTAGTCTGGAGAAGAGAGGAGGTTACTCTGTCGAAAATTTACTATTTACAGTGCATTAGTGAAAAGTGAATGATTAACAGACTTAGTTACTATCATAGTGTTTCACATGACTTTCCATCAGCCTCTTGCAAGGTGAGACAAAAACATCTTTTCCTCTCAAAAGCATGTTCATTCTACCTTCCATTTCAACCTTAATTACTGCATTATAAAAATATTCCATAATAAATTTGAAAAAGTATAAAATGGATGGTCAAATTGGTGATGAGTGAACAGCAGACTTCTAAATGAAGTTTTTTTTAATTTCTAAAAATCAATCTTTGTCTTGTCAAGGCCCAGAATCAACATAGTCTTTCAAATTTAAAACCACATGAATAAACCTGTAAGGCTGTAACCACTTTTCTTTCTGAATACATTTTTATTTCCTCTTCTTCCTTCGTGACCCTGTTCATACTCACATCCATATCAATCTGTACGACCCCAGTTGACCTCCGTTTAGGTCTCCTCCTTCTCTGTATTGCAGCTCCCGTAGCAATAGAGTTAGCCAGACTATGCGAGGGAGAGTCACCACTCATTGTTGATGTTGCTATGCTACTATCATCCTGTGATTGTTGTTGCCTTCTTCGTAATGGTATTGTTACTGTTGTTGATTCCACTGTCTCTACTGAAGGGGGTTGGGAGGGGTAGGGAGTGGTTTAAATTGATAGCGAGGGTGAAACGTGCAGTTTTGTTTAGTTAGGTGCAATAAAGTTCAAAGATTTTGGGTATAAAAGGTCCAATAAAATGTCCAATGTTATGACTAATGAATGGTTTGAAATCATATGTACATTACACTTCAATTATAATCAAATTTTGACTTTGAAGTACGTGCTGTTTTGTTAATAATATTTCCAATATTTCACAAGCTGTAAAATTATAAGATGTCTATCTTCAATACTTTATATCATTCTTTCAAGGGAAAGAAATAAAACTTTATCAAATATTGCCACAGTATATTTTCTAATATTAAAATGTATATAATATTCTGAAAGTGAGATGGACAATAAAAATTTTATTTTCAGGAGTTCATATTTTAATCTAAAACTTTTTCTTCATAAAAAATTTCAAGTCTGTAAATAATTTTAGATGGATGGAACTGTAAATTGTTTATATTATTATCACATTTTACAGCTTAATTCAAATACAGTCTTGAAAAAATGTACACAAGACACTTTTACCATGTCTCAGCACTATCTTGCAACATTATGAAAATCATAAACATTGCAGCAGGAAAGTATCAACTAATTTTGTAAATTCATCATATACTGTATTAAAATCAATGAGAATAAGATATTTCTATTCATTTGCAGAAAAAATAAATAACTCCAGTTAACAATATTACACCGTGGCTCCCTCAGCAATGTGGAGTTAGAATTTACATTCACTCTTTAATCCTATAAGAATGCATGTAGAGAACTGGTTTCATCCGGAACCCAACTCCACATTGCTGGTGGAGCCACGGTGTAGTTGTTCAATCTGTTGTGATTTTCTAATTGAAGACTTTCAATTTTTCTAACCCACAGTTACTGTTACTGAATTCAGTACATCTTTCATTGACCATACATTAATTAAATATTCCTCATGAACGGTTAATCCTAAAGTCGGATTTATACTTCACAGAAATAAGAAATTATAGTAAATAAAGTCTTTATTCTTATCTTTAATTTCTTACTTATTTTTAGAAACGATTTATACTTCCGATGCTGCAATCAGCAGTTAACAGAAGTGATCATGTACATATGCATTCTTTTGCTCCATCCTCCATATTCACCATTTCCTTTGCTCCACCCTCGGTCGACTAGGCTAGAGCAGTTTCAATAGTAGGCTTAATTTTCATATGTTTTACAATAGCCAGATAGCCTACTTTCTTATCTCTTATTTTTAGTAGTATGAATCCAACTTTAATATGAAATCTTCACTGCACCTTACTAAACATCTTGATGTAGTGGTAATTAATATTAAATGTGTGGAAGAAAGGCTTTATTGTGAATAAAAATTATTCATAATGGTTCAAGTAAGTAAAAAGTTAGAATAGAAGGGAAGAAATACTGTGCTAACATAGACAGGATAGATGTCTATCACAGGCCTCTAATTATTGAAAAACAGTTAATTAAATATATAGCAATTTTCTCTGTAGGCTATTCAATGCAATATTTAAGTTACTTATCAAAATGATTTGTAGCATGCTAAAATTTCCAAATAAAATGGTAAAATTTATGTATTGTAGAAATATTATAGCATTGTTATCGAAGAAGAATAAGCAGTTTATTTGCATAAGGCAAAAAAGGCAAAAAAAAAATGTAATACAGCCACGTTCTAATAGAAATACAATGGCCATAATCCTGTAATTTTAAAATTTATTTAACAATAAATTCTTAAAGCCTAGCCTAAAATTATGCTGCCTAGTTTAGCTACTGTAATAAACAATGTTCTAATAATTTACCATACAAAATGAAAAGTGAATTCATAGCAAAGGATTAAAGGAAGAAATAGAATGGTTGCAATATATTATTTTAAGTATTAAATAATATTACAGATACTACACAGACTTAAAGGATACCTCAGTGCAAAATTTATAGTAAGATAAAGTTCGGAAATAACTTATTTATGAAAATATATTATAGCTGCATTCAGAAAAAAAATCAATTATTTTGTTTATATAACTCCTAGAAAAACACTTCATAAAAAAGCAAAGGAAAACTTTATTGACAATTTTTACGGAAATTATACAAAAAACTACTTAGAAAGACAATTTATTCTTCAATATCTCATAAAGTAAAGGGTTTACAAAAATAATTTTTTCACTATGTGGATTAAAGCAGTTTCAAGATGAAGAATAAGGTGCTGTCAATACTTATTTGACCTTTGTTTAGCACGGAGCTTCAATAATATCATAATAGTTTCTTTCTAGGCAAATTCAATAAAAATTTAGTACAAATTTTTCTACAGATTTTTCTGATAAATTAATTAATTATTCGATGATAAGTTTCAGTCTTGAATTTTAAAAAAAGAAAGAAATCTGCCAAATGTTTTCTGTTAACTTTATAATATAAACATAATGCCATGTTTAAAGTACCATACTGGTTTGATCCTGTTATTTATCGGTATAAAAATTGTCATCCCCAAAAAGGCACATAAATAATAACAAAATTTCAGTTAAGTTAGTACAACTGTGTAATATCTTTAAAACAGTGCAGTACCGGTATCTAAAAACATGGACAATAAATTTGAAAGAAAGATGATGAAAACAAGTAAAGAAAAAGGTGATGAGGAAAAGAAAGGGAGGGGACTATAAACTCACCATTTGAATTATTTTCCTTGGACAGAAAGTTGTTCCTTGTGTCTTCCAGCGAGAACTGAGAAATGAGCCAATGAATCACAAAAGAAAGCAAAAACAAAAGCCAAATCATGTGCTGCCCCTAGTTGTAAATAGATACACTAACAAAAGTGATCTTTAATATATACACTGTAGTGGAATATCGGTGTACTTTTTATACAGTGCATTGTTTTCAAATCATGAAAGTTTGAGAATTATATACACAATTTACATTCTGATGGTTTTTAAATTATAGGATCTGCTTTTTAATTTAAAAGATTTACTTTTGTTTTTACTGTAATCTATAAATCTATAATAGCTACTGAAATATAGTAGTAAACCTAGTATTTGCAGATGTTTGAGAACTCAAATTGTTTACCAGTTTAGTGAGCTTACAGACAGAAGAACTTACTGTGAGAAATACTAGACTAAAAACTAAAACCAAAGTACTCAAAAGTATTGTAATATTGCTTCATAAAGCAGGCACACAAATTATTTTAATTTCAATACAATTTAAAACTATATAGCCTAATTATCATTATGTGTAAGTAAAATAAAAAAAAGATAAAATTTAATCTAATAAGCCTAATTTAGATAATAATGCAATTTAATTGATTATATAGTTGAACTCTTCTGAAAATGTGCACTCTTCCTTACTAAAAAGGTAAGCCACATGCCCATTTTCAGAATACCGGTAATTCAAATATATAAATAAGATAATAATTGTAGTTAAAATATAAAAATGAAAGAAATGATGAGATTGATAGACACAATAAATATATTTACAAATTGCATTTACGCTGACCACAGACAATAATTTAATCTGCAAATACTATGTTCGACTATTTCCAACTAATTTATAAAACACCTCTAAAATTCAAACCCTACTCTAAAAATGGGCATAATAATAATAATAATAAAAGGCGCAAAAAAATAAAACCCCAAAGACATGCAACACATGAGCGAAATAAAATACAATAATCAAAAACAGCACCTTACCTTGGTTTTATTTGCTTCATCCAATCTCAACCTCCAAGATGGTCGCCGTTCCATTCCAGGTTGTTGTTCTTCTAAAGAATCAGTTGAAGTTTTAGTCGGTGTTGAAGTCATTGATATTGTTGCTGACACGGAAACTGAAGGGTCAGAGGTTGTTGGCACTGATGTGGTTGTTGTTGATTGGGGAGTTGTTGTTGTTATAGGAACCTACGGGGAAACAAAGAGAACAAAGTTGGCATATTTTTAACATTCCAACAATATTTTTCTCATGACAGTATGATTATATAATTATTGTCGTTGTACTTCTAAAACCTTAAAATAGAAATTAAATCAGTTGTAACGTGTAGGTCTAAATATCTGGACTTTAAAAAAAACTTAATTTTAACCTTTTTTATACATCATACATTCAAATGGGTATGTTACATTGAACTTGCACTAGATTACTGTAGTAGTAAACTTACAATTCATGTATTGTATAGACCTACCGGTAGATTACTTAACCGTTAACCCTAATAATTATATAAGAACTTTGCAACACAAATTCTAAGAGGACACAACAATGATGTTTATAAACAATAAATGAAATGATCTTAAGTAGGCCTATCTTATTGATTTTAATAATGACTCATCAACTCATGACCAAAATGATAATTGGATCTAGATATAGTAAAATATGCATTATGAATTTAAAAATAAGAAATAACTTTATTTTGACACTCTAAACTTTAAATTTGATTGAGACAGTTATTAACCTCAAACCTAATTATATGGTACTTCACTTACTCATTGTGATAAAATATTATACTGTACCATAATTGATATTACGAGTTTTTACACTTTTTTTTACATATTTTTACAACATGACTCTTTTAAAATGCTTATTTGAAACATCAAAATTAAAATATGTAATATTGTTACTGTAGCAAATTTCTTATACAAAATAAAATTCCAAGTATTTTCTAGCTGTATGAAAATACACGTGATAAGATATTTTATGATTTTACTGTCAATTATAATTCTGGGGGATTAATTATACTGACTTTTTATTTATTTATTTATTGACATATATTAGTAACAACCAGCAGATTATGCCTTATAGTTACAGGACTTTCAATTATTTAAAAATACACTTACAATAAATGTTCAGTATAACACAGTATAAAAATATATGATGCCAGGTCAAAAATTATAAAACTTTGTATAACTTTTGTTTGACACATTTATTTTGTCCTGTTAATGAACACTTAAACAATGGGATCGATAGCTGAAAGTATTTCCCGCATGAGCGCTGCTTGTACTGTTCGCTGATCTGCTGCTTTAAAAGCATGGGATCACCAGTTGAAAATCCGTTTTTCAAAAGTTCTAGTCAGAATTACGACTTAAAATTGTTTTTGTAAACCATTTGAAGGTGTAACTTGTTAAACTAATAACTTTCAAAACTAACCTTTACAAATGTTTTTTCCTGAGAATTCCAACACCCTTTGTAAACTCATAGTTATATCACATAATTTAGCACTTAAGTTCTAGCTTTCAAAAATCTGCGATAATTCCCACCTTTCGTTGTTATCGCTAATACCTGTGCGTGAACAGTGTTGCCAGCGCCATCTCGAATTAGCTTCCCACTGTCATTCCCATTTCACTCAAATTATGTTTTAAAATACTTATTTTATACTTCAAAATTACAAAGTAACTAAACATGGAAAAACTGACCTGGTCTCCCTGTTGTTTCTTAATATACTGCTCTGCCGACTTGAGTTCTTCTAAGGTAACACCCTGAGTAGAGCGTCTTGTTTCCCGAACACGTTTCGCATGTGCTTTTCTCTGTGTTTCACTTTCATCGTCCCTCGTTGGTGGGATGAATGACCTTCGAGTAAGGACAAAAAGAGACGGTGTTAAAGAAAATGTTTAAAGGGGTATTCGAAGGTTGTAAGCTTAGCAAGCTGAGTTTATGATTTTTTAGATTCTCGAAAGGTTATAAAAGTTATTTAGTTTCATAATTTATTTGTTGTTAATAAAATTAAATTTTTAAAAAAGGTTGTTTTTCGTTTTAATATAATGTAGAAAAAAAAATTCTGTACAAAATATTTTACATTAATACAATCCCTGTTAATATCCTAGCCTATCCAAATTTAAAAATAAGTGTTCATATCGAGGATTATAATTCTTATCAAATGATTTATTATTATCAATATCAAAAAAAAAAAAAAAAGAAATACTATGTGGACCACTATAATAAAAATTGTATATAATTCCCCTTTTTGAATTATTGAATAAAATTTATAATAATATGAAAATTAAATTTTTTAAATTATTATTTTAGTCAAACTTTTCAATTTCACAGTTTACAAAAAAAAATTGAATCTCCATACTAGGCTACAGTAATAACACCTTTTAAGTTAAGGTATAAAATTACAAAAGATATATATAGTGTAATTAAAATCTTAAATTCTGCTTGCGTTAACAACCCTTCTTACAACATTTATGCAAAAAAGCTGAAAACAACAACCAGAAAAGCAAAAAATGGGATAAAATTCAGAATAAATATTAACTGGGATAATATTTGTCCATTTATTCAGGGGACGAAAACTCATGCCAAGTTATAAAAACTCGGGCAGTTTAAAAACCTGCTTTTTTCAGCATGTCAAATGCATTTGGCTGAAAATAATAACATTAATAAATCGCTAATCTAAAAATGGTATCAGTTTTTACTAGCGATGTAATAAAAACCATGCAAATGGTAAATTTTAAACATGGCATGGATGAAAAACTATTAATACTGGTAAAAATAATACAGGGCTGTTCATATTCTATCCAAATTGACTCCATAAATTTAATACAGCTGAAAATTCTTAGCAATAAATATTATGTTATGGTACTGTAAAAACTGGAACTTTTACTAATTTAAAAAATAAATCAACGGATATTTATGATAATGAATTCTCAATTTTCTTTTTAAATTAATATTCAATGCTGAGTGTAAGTTAGTAAAGACAGTAAAAAATATATAAATCCAGTTTACTTTACAGAATCAAGGTACATCCAGATAACAGGACATCCTGAACAGCCCTCGTGAAATTTGTCATCACTGCAAACAAGCAGCCTTTCATTGTTATTTAAAAGTTGGGGTAAAATGTGTAAAAGAAAACTGCAGCCAGAGTAGGCCATGCAAGCAAGTGTGAAAAGATTGGCACGTTGAAATCATGTAAAATTTTGTGATTGGAGTGAATTTTTTGTAATTTGTGTGAAAACCAATTTGTGTGGATTAAGGCTGGACTAAGTTATAATTAAGAGTTAATAATTCTCACTGAATCATTTCAAAGCAAGAGAACAATCTAAAAGATCTTTTTAAACAGTTTTTGGTAAATACTTCTAGGCAAAATATCAGTGCAGTAAAGTAATGAGACATTCTATATTATAACTTCTGATATTCTATCATTGTAATATTAGGGGCAGGCACTTTGTTTACAATTTCAATTAACCTTTAATGATTTCATGTAATAATAGGTCTATCAGTAAAAGTATTAGTTTTACTACTAATAAAAATATTGAATAACTGCCAGCTAATACAATTATGACTCCCGAGATCCATAATCACAAGTTAAAAGTGCATAATGGAAAGATTTAATTTTCTCAAAGTACTGTAACCCTTCTAAATCATAAGACTATATTTCATGGCATTCATGGAATGCATGTTTCAATAATGTTGATAGCTGCACTGTTTACTGTTTGATCATACACCATTAGTAATCATTGATACAGGATGAATCTTTTATGTTTTCAAGAGAGTTAGGCCTATATAATATTTTAATGTGAAGCCTACTTCTGAACTTATTTTTCCATCTTTTTTAAAAACGTATCTTTCAGAGTGTTTATCAACTTGTCACTCTTTATACCGGCATGTAGGGCCAGTAGTTTGAACCATTTATTGCTTTCGTCTGCACTCTTTCAAGTAATTTATAAGTTTTTTTTTAATTAATGTTGAAAAATCCATATTTAATTATACTAATATAATAAAATCAGGAATTTTGCACTTCTTTTGCCCTTTTTTGAAGAAATAAAAGTAGAAAAGTTCTTCCTGTTATAATAAAGCCTGTAGTTTAGGCTACACATTTTAGCAAGTTTCTGAGCTTTTTGAGGAAATTTCTTCACTTATTAGAAGAAATACAAGCACCAAACACCTGGCCCTACCGGTAGGCTACCCCTGACAAAAAATATACTCAAAACAAAACTTAAGCCAGCCTTTCTCCCCCCTAAAACTGTGACAGAGGTGCCAACCCTCCACCCCAAAGAAAAAAAAACTCCAAATAAACTATCTCACTTGAAGAAATTCTTAAAGATGTTTCCAGGACTTAATTTAGATCCCCCTGGGGAAGTTGGGGTTGATAGGGATGATTCTGGGGAGGCAATTGGGGGTGTGGGGGTGGAAATGGGGGGAGGAGGAGAGGCAGGGGTTGAAATTGGGGTGGATATTGGGGTGGAAGGGGTTGAACTTGGGGTGGAAGGAGGGGGAGGACTGTAAAAAGAAAAGTTAAACAGTTATTTAGTTTTTTCTGTCATGTTTTTGTTGGCTTTAATTGATCAGTGTAATTTTTTTGGGTAATAGATATTGTTCAAATGTGGTGTTTTAATTGCATGATTTATTAAATTAAGAAGAAAAATCTAGGAATGTAAAACATTGTAGTCTAAAGTGACCAGACAATATGAGGCTAATTTGAATAGTCTTAGTTACTACTAAATTTTCATTATTACAGATTTAGAGAAGTCTCAAGGGTTAAAAAAAGTAACTTTTAAAAATCCTTTTGAATGTTTTACCATTATTTGATATCGTGCTACTATCCACTTATTTCCATGTTACCATATTGAAATTTCTATATAAATCTTGATGTATTTCACTCAAAAATACAGTCGTATGTTGACAGTAATAAGAACTGTAGACAGCAACAAGCTTTTTGCATAAATATGTGAAGCCTGAGCATCACATATTTCTTCAAATATTATTGGAAAAGTAAGTTATAACTGAAAGTTAGGCAATTTATTATGTACAGCATACTAACTATATTAGATTTTGTACCCATAGATAAAATTATGTACACTAAACAATGCCACAACATTCATCATCATGGCAAAAATGTTTTTTTTTTCTGAGTAAACATGTACACTGGTTCCAATCAACAGAATTCTCAATCCTCAAACTGTTTGATATCCTTTTAATTCAAGGGAAAATTTTGGCAAATCCTGCAATATTAATTTAAATATCAAAGGTTAAAAATTATATTATACTGAATATTAGAGAACCATAAGATTCAAAAGTACGGTTCTCTAATATTCAGTAAATATAATAACCTTTGATATTTAAATTAATATCGCGAGATTTACCAAAATTTTCTTTGAATTAAATGTAATTTACTCACAATATTTCAATACAATGTATTAATTGTTTGATATTCATTTAAAGACTGGTTCAGAGCATATCTTAATTTCTTGATTCTCCAATAGTAAGACTTTAGTAGTAAGAGATTAACGTAAGAAGAACTTTTTTAATCATTTACTTGTTATATTTTATTTTATCACATACAGCAGAGCCAAATAGTTGTTATAAATACATTAAAACAAGCAATAGAACATAAATAAAATGAAAAGATCTAGAAGAAATTCAATGGCAATCAGAATGAATCAATAGAACCACCACACTAGCAAAGTTCTTTTGTATTAGCTATTGTCCATTTCACATGAATTATTCTCAGCTTTTCAATTCAGAGAAGGCAGGATGCACTTTTGTTCAAAAAAAATTCAAATTCCTTAAACTATGAAATTAAATAGGCATAAAAACTTCATTATCAATACTAGTCTTTAATTAAGTTACATCAAAGTTACAGAAATCTAAGAAAAATTAGCATAACAAATGAATAATGCAGTATAAGCATGGTCAAAAGTGGAGTAGTCCTATAATTCAAGTGAACAGCAGTGAAGAAAAATATTGATTAGAAAGATTCGATAAATGATAGAACTAAATTACTTTAATTACACTGAAGAATCCTCTTGACAAATATCAAAAGTAATTTCAATAGTTGGCTTGTAACTTAAATGATCCTATACGGTAGAGAAAAGAAAAGCACTATGTACAAAACTTGATCTAAGAGTGAATTTTTTAGGATATATGCCCAGAACCAATCTTTAAGGATTAAATAAACAGTACAAAAATACCTATTCTAAAATAATAACTTATATATAATTTCACTAAAGTGTAATAAAATTATTAGGCTATTTACCTTCTGACTGGCGTAGGAGGCGCCACAGCTGGTTTGGTCACTTGTGAATCAGTATCCAAACTTTTATCTTCCCTCCTATACAAAACAAACAAGAAATTAAATTACACACAATATATTATACAAAATTGTTAACTCTTGTATCGGCACAGAATATAATTTTAAAACAAGTGAATTCTTAGTGGCATTATTATTATAATTTGAAACAAAATTATGCAATTTTACAATCTAATGTATTTAATAATTAATGAGTTTTCTATGTCACAATGTTTTCAATTTGTTTGTAATTTGCCTATGATTATAATCTTTCAAAATTCCAACTGTGGTAAAAATTCACAACTAATTAGTTACTATAGCAATTAACGTGGAATGTTATTATACATTAAATTATTTCACAATGTTTAAATGATGGTTGCTTACTTAGTAAAAATACTAAAATAGCAATTAACATTTCTGTGAATAACAGAACATTCTAACTGCAATGACAATAATGCTTTTAAAATACTGCATTTGATAGTTACACAATGATTTAATTTAAATATATTACAAGATCCCTTTAAAATTCAAAATCTCACAACAGCGTTAATTTTATTATTTATATATACCTAGCTTGCAAAGTTGTTACCTCAGAATCCCACTTAAAGCTTATAGTCTAAGATTTCAGATACTATAATGAGTCAATAAATTAAAAGAAAGACTCCAAAACTTGGCAAAGTTGTCAACTAAAACCTAAATAAGAAAATACTAAAAGTCCCCATAAATCCAAATTGTGCTTCAGCTGCCATCTTAGAAAATGGAGGACGGTTTTTGGATTTTTGCAAATAACATTTGAACTGTTTCAGATACAGTAAATTTCCCAATGGCTAAAATATTCCTTGTAAAAAGACAAGTAATTTTCATATTTAAAGGGACTGGACAGCCATTTTTCTAAAAATCGAGATTAATGCTAAAATACCCGCAAAATGACAATGACAATCACAATGAGTAAATTACGACGGGCGGTTGTGTTTAAAAGTTAAAGGTGAAGTAAAAATCAAAATGGCAGCGCCCATATGACCTGAAGAGGAGCAGCTGTTGTGTGATCAAGCAATGGAACAGAAAATTCGGTGTATTTCTCTTTGTCAGTTTACAACCAATAACAGAACATACAGATCTACACTTCCAAATAATAGAGTATTGAACTGAAAGTCGATCTACCACAAATAATACTATAAAATAAAATAACTTGGACAATAAA
>JAQIWE010001242.1:0-16618 GCA_034698565.1 Campodea plusiochaeta
CTTCCCTTGGCCAAGACGTTTTAAGCGTATTCGAGCTTAATGTAACTCGAAATTTTGGAATTTCAATATCAGGTAATGATCTTGTTCCTGATATAGGTGTTAATGGATCTAACACGAAAGGGTTGAATTTCTTTATTAACTGTTGTTTTTGGTCGTCAGTTAATACAGTTTCTGGTTCATTGTATTCATGTATTTCCATGCGGTTATACTTGTCTATATTATGAACTTCTGTTCTGTGTGATGATCTTGTTATATCTTGGACAGCTGCAATCGCAGGATCTTCAACACTTGTATCAGCGATTGAAGTGGGAATGGAGATGAGAGAAAGAGAGAGAGAGAGAGAGAGAAAAAGAATTAAGATTAGTTAACTAATTTATGTAGTCTTTTGTCTAATTCCTACTGTGCAAGAAACTAAATTCTAAAGTAATTCAAATTATATGATAAATATAAATTTTGTTGTGATTTAAATGTGTTTCGCAATATTTCCTAAACGAGTCTCTCCTCATTTTCTGAGGTTCTCGTGCCGGTAATTCTTATATCGGAATTACAACTATGATATGCTAATGATGATATCAAACGCAGTCCAGATTTCTGGATCTGGTCTAGAACATATTGTTCTCTTTGTTGTAAGATATCTCTCTGTCTTTTTATCTCGTATAATTGGTGTTGTAGGATGCTAATATTCCCTATTTCTGCGGAAGAAGACCAAGGTAATTTTGTTCCTGTCGTAATCTCAGCATCTTTTGACCTCCATCTTGATGAAACTATGCAATTTTCAGTTTGCGGCTCGATGAACGGCACATCGCAATCCAACAATGTTGGTGTAATTCGACTAGGATTCTTGTGTTGTTTAGCAGTTGTTTTTTCATAAGGGTTGAAAACAATACGTACTTGTCTTCGTCGCTCAGCAGGTTCCTGAGTTTCTGTGTGTGGTGTTCTTTCGGCCATTGATACTTTTAAAGAAACAAATTAATATAAATTTGTTAATTGAGGAATCTGTTTTTACAAGGTATTATTATTATGAATAATTATTTCATTATATGGAGTTATCAAGGAAAGTTGTGCAAACTTTCTACATTATGGATGGAAAATAAATGAGTGAGTTTCAAAGTGACGCATGGAGAAAAAAAAAAAACTTCGATTCAGCTTTGCCGTGTAGAGTATATCAGAGCTCCATTCATTGTTATTTATGAATGGACGGGTGTTCTTTGTTACCAAATGCGAGCGGCTTTATTAGAGGAAACATTGCATATGGGGTGTACTTGCCAAAAGGGCAATAAATAACTCGGAAAGATATTGAGAGAGGTTATAGGCTGGGTCAACAACTACAATCGATAAGATGCGTTTGAGGACTCGCAAAATATTAAGTGTTTAGATATCTATAATATTATATGTTAATCATGCTGATACATTTTATTCAAAGCGTTTTTTTTTTTTGGTTAAAATATGAAATATTATTTGGAAAATGGTTGGACGGACAAGTATTATTTTCTAATTAATGCAATTACTGCCATGAAGAAGGCTAGATAAGCAACTATGTAGCTAAATGCTGCTAGAAGTGATCGAAATACAGTAGAAGGATAACTTACAATATCATCAAATGTTTCAGACCAATCGGGAACTAGTGCTTTAATTGATTTTGTACTTAAATAATCCACATTCTCTCGATACATTTTCCACATGAGAAGATAATTGTTTAATCCCGAACGGTTCTGTAAAGTAAGGTGTGAAAATATTGGATGTGTCTTATTGAATATATCATATGGGACACCTGAATAATTTATGGTAATATTTGATATTACTAGCTCTATTCCATCAGGGTGGAAAATTGGCATAATTGGATATTTCAAAATTTCTGATAAAATTGTTGGACTCATTATGCTAATATGTTGTATGACTTTGCACATCATCTGCATTAATTCGTTTAATATAAAATATACCTCAATTGTGTTATATTCTAGGAGCGATGACGTCATTTGTAAGCTGTTAACTATTTGATCAAGATCCTCATTATTTGGAGGTTGGCTATGCCATGTAGCCATTTTTAAAGTTTTTTCTTTGTGTGCAATGTCGTAAAAGCAATTATATACTGTTGAGGTGAAAGATTGTTTAAAAACCAACGGTGTTCCGTTATCACTACAAAACATCGTGTAATTGTTATATGGGTGTTTCCCGAAAAAATGGGCTTCCTCGTGTGGATCAACGAGTTTATTCATTGTTTTGGTCTTATGAAAATGCCTATCAAAAGATATGCATGTCAGGTTGACTTCTTCTTCTGTAGGTACAATTCCTTCAAGAAGGAAACTTGATTTTCCTATTCTGAAAAATTCTTCTGAAAGGTTTAATGGATGTGGAGGCATTGTTGCCACGTCTGGAGGTACGGTTAATGAAACTACGTCGTTATGGAAAACGAATTCCATAAATTGCCTTTTAATTACGCAAGAATACTGAATTGTGCAAACGAAACGTGTAAAATAATATTCTGCGTCTTCCCAGACTGGTGTGACTGGAACTTTTACTTTCTTATTCAAATTATGTACATAATTATCATTACAATTTTCGGCCCCAACTTCTCCTGTAAAGGAATTTCCGATAAAACAATAGGGATATTGCTTAAATTCTGATGCTGTTAAGGGTAAATCATAATTTTTGTCCTCTACTCCTTTGTCAAATTTGAAAGATGTTACGTCATGCGACATTGATGTACGTGCTGTTCTTATTCCGTAATAACCCTCCACAAACCTAGGTACACAAATTTTATGTACCTTAACATTTATACTATGGGTGTGATATGGCAATTTGGTATTCTTATGTTCAAAGTATACTCTGTTTCCAGGTTCTAAGTTGAATTTTGCTGTTGCAAATGCAAATAAAAACATTATTACTAATGCAACCGTTGTTTTAGCAAAATCTTTTGGTCTAAGTGCTCCGCGTGCGTATGTTGGTTCTACATAATCAGGTTCTTGTTCCTTTGTCAGTTAATAGGCTGTTTTGCTATATCAGGTGTTGATTTCATTGGAATTTCACGTATTTTGTGCACTATTTTCTGTGGAATGGTTCTTTTCAAATGTTTTGGCAACGTTGTATCCACCTCTATTTGATTTAGCCTTTCCTTTTCTGATTTTGATCTTTTCAATTTAGATCTAGGATTTAAAAGCATTTGAAGTGTGTTACGTAAATAATACAAAAATAATGACATAACTCCCAGTAATATGCCTTGCATTGTTGTTAGAAAAGACCACAGTACTACCATAAAAATTCCCATTTAAAAAAAATGGAATTTCTTATTTGATATATAAATATCTATCACGTATGCAATATCATCTACGGTGTATAATTCATTAACTAAAATTTCACATTATCAACCTGTATAATCTCAACAGTAATGAATGAACTTATTGCCAAGTGAAAAAAAATTCTTCTCCTACCTTTCAGCACAGTACTTTTGGCATGAAAAGAGAGAAAAGATACAGAAATTATTTCCAAGTTTACACTGTTATGATAATTAATGAGTCAAATTATATGATAATTATATTATGGAAGATGTAGCAATTTATCATTTAGAAAGATATTCCTCTATTTTACATTCTGAGTTCTAAAAAAAAATTGTACGGTTCCCGAGAAATTCATACCTCAATACACATATTTTTCTTATTGTTTCGTTTGGATGAATAGAGTGACGTCACTTGTGAAAAAAAAGGATCGAGTGAAGTCATTGTTATGCTGTTGAAGGTTATTGTATTGATTTACGGGAAAAGGTAGAAAAAAAACCTTTATATTTCCTCATCTTAGAAAATTGATGAAGCTTATTTATTCATTTGGTTAACGCTAATTTTAATATTCCGTGTTTTGTAATTTCAGGTTATTTCATTTGTAAATACAAATATGCAGATGATTTAAATGCAGGCTGTAAGAAATATTCAATAAGCAATCATATCGTAAATTCTTAATCGATATGGTTTACCCTGTATATGGAATTTGATTTCTATAAATTTTTAAACAACTAAAATATTACGAACTTTTCGGAGATGTAGGAAAAAAAAATTAATTGTTGTATGAAAGCAGAACGGACTAGAGGAAGAGTGAGAAAAAAAATTATGAATATCATTTCCAATAACCATTGACTTTTGGGGGTCGAAAAGGGGAAGGTGGTCCCTTCTGATCGCTTACTTCAAGCATCTATTCAGAAAATGAGGGGGAAACAATCATAGAAAGTAATGGGGGGTGATAAAGAAGCACAAGGGGATATATTGCCAATGTTTTGAAACAGTATGGCTTTGCTTCTTTGCATTAATATATTGAGTGGATTTTTATTACAATGAAATTGTGAAACACCAATTATATATATTGTATTTGTCATTATAGTTCAATAATTTTTTCATGCCGAGTTTTATTAACCCCAAAATTGATTGCACTGGAATACTTTCGGATTCCGTACGGAAACAAATTATTCATGAGGGTTTCTAAAATCTTACGGTTTTTTGAAAATGGAAAGGCCCATTAATTCTATTTCTTAAAAAAGAATTCCAATAAATTAAACAATATTGCGGTTATATTAACTTATTTTCTAAATAATGCATGAGTTTCCAGATGTATCCTCATGCATAATTCCTAATACAGTTATAATTATTGAAACAAATATTCACCCTTGATATTACGCATACCGAGTATTTGGTATAAATAATGCGTACTACAATTTTGGTATGCTTTTGAAATGTATACCATTTCCTAGAAATCCTTGCTGTTTTGAACACATTCCGTTTATTCTTTCATTTGGGTTGAAGACGTGATGTCACGCATACAACTGGACAATGTGAGTTTCGTCGCTACCCTACTTGAAGCTTACTCCGCCGATATGGCAACATGGTTTTTGCAACGTGGTTTTTTTTTTTAAAGTTCTCCATCAATAAAATGATTTTGAGTTATTATAAGTGTTTTGTGGATAAATTTTGATAAACCATTTATATATATATATACATTCGTGAAACTAAATTCTTATAAAAAAAAAGGATAAAATGAAAAATTACTTACGCATGTATCCAAATAAGTATGTACGGATATCTTTTGTTTGAGGCAGAAGCTTTCCAACTTTGACATATCTTTTGTTTTAACAAAAGTAGGTCATGAACGGATGGGGGTTTGTTGTAACAATAGAGGGGAGAAAACATGAAGCCAATTGAAGGTTTGTTCTCATACATGAGAGAGAGAGGGGAAATTTTTTTTTTTACTATTTATATTTACCATTTTTATTGTTAAAGGTTAATAATAAAAGAGATAATTCATTTGGTTTATTGACTTTCTTAAATATTTTTATAATAAATAATCTTGACTGAGATCAAATTTTAAGATAATTTAAGCGAACCCAGTTTGTACAGTGCTCTCCTGTACTTTATGACGACTTGAATGACGTCACCAGCAGGTATTCAGAGAATAAATATATCGACTAGGTGTTTCACTAGCCTGATCCAAAAGAATCTAATGTAAGTATTGTTGATAAATTTTTTACTGATTACCGTATAATTAATATCTTGCCTCTAATACTCTTGTGGAAGTAAGGAATAAGTGGTTTGAAATATCACCTGGAGTTACTTATCATTCCTTGTAATCAAGCAAATGATCTGATGTCTTCACATAATCTTCGGATGTTTTCAGGTAAATTCCAACATCAAGATGCAAGTTCACTTTTAAATTTATGTGCTCACGAAGTAAAGCAATGAAATTTTCACGTTTAATTTCTGTAGTTTCAAATTTTGAAATTTGGAAAATCCCACAATGTTTATTTTTGATCAATCACGAAAAGGAGATGAGTTTCTTTTCTTAGAAAATAATGCAGCCTATGGCATCGTAGGTATTTTTACTGATGTTGCTAATACTGGTTATTTCGAGTTAAAAAGTGAACTATGATGAAATTTAACGCATTTTTTAATCTGTCATTCTTCCGATCAGACTTTTTAATTATGAGCTTTAAATTAGTGTGTTATAAATTTTTTACAGGAGTGAAAATATTATTAGCTCAAAACCATTGTTGCTTTTTATGTCATGCATATTATTTATAAACGTAAAATAAATCTATGACAATATATCCATTCATATAAAATGCGTGCTGCAACAATCAAATATCTAAAAGGACGCGGAGTAATAAATTTTGTTGCATTTTCCTATTGATAGCCACCGCATAGGGGGTGGGGATGTATGAAAAGAAAAGATGGCGTCCAAATAAAATGAGGGTGATCCCTTCTGATCGCTGGCTTTGCGTCATTTAGGGAAATAGGGGGGGGGGGTGAGGTTTGAGATGAAAGATACAAAGAGGAAAAGGGAAATTCTCAAAATGGCTCAGCTGTGGCCATTTTGGTCTAATGAACAGAATAAATATACGCGTAATTCCATCTGTTAAAGGTCATGCTATTGTTTTTATTCAATAATTTTAAATGCAATCTCTAAATTATTTTTAATTTTTATTAATATAGAAAAACGCACTATATATTGTTATAGTTTATGTAAAACTGGAAAATATCGCGTCAGTCATGATACGTATATATCGGTACTTTTCGTACCGTAGTTCAAAAGGTTACACATAATAATATGGCAGTTTTCATATTTCTACATTACGGAAAGTTACTTCCAATAAAATTTACGTTTCTAATAAATCAACGGAAAATATTAATCGGGTTTCATTCTCTCTTTTTTTTTTAATTATAATAAGAAATCCTGAAATTCATCATCCCTAGAAACAATATCTCAGTATTTTTTACGTTATTTCAAATTTGCGAAACTTCTAATCCCACAACACACAAATGCAAATAAGATTAATAATATCTTCATTCCTACTATGCGTTGATCCGGAATCAGATTTCGAAAATGGAGAAATCAAAGGGAGAAAATTATCTTATAGGTAGTATTCAATACTCAATTGTATAAATGTTAATCATACTAATTTTACGTGTATGTGATTTTAATAATCATTGAGATTGAAAATCTTTGAGGGTTAATTTATTCCAATGAAATTAGAAATTTTAATGGTAAATTTATGTATAAATTTACTGTTAGATTTTCCTGTTCTCTAACTTTATTATTACATTTTTCAAATTTCTGTTTTGTGCCATGAAATATCCGTTCCCACGGTCGAGTCTTGGGAAAGGGTGGTCTTTTGCCTTATCGTTTTGACAACCCATTGATTTAATCTATTTGCAGCATCTTGCTAAAATAAAGGATTTGCTTTTCTTTTGTATACTAGGGTTTCTAATCTTATATTGTTGTTGGGGTTTTTATTTCGGAAAGGAAATTTTGATATATTGAGTTAGTTGTTTCCACATATTCGTTCAGTTCACTTCGTATTCGTTTTTTGTTTCTAATTTGTTCCCTGATTTATATCTTACTTCTTATTCCGAAATTTGATTTGTTTAATTATGGCAGATCATACTCATCACTATTTTATGGATGCTCGTGCTACACCTATTTGTGAATGTCACTATGGTAAGTTCTAGAATTATTTTATTAAAATTCTTAAAACTAGATGTTGACAATTGATTTCTCTTGTTTTAGGACCTTACCGAGTCAAATATTTTATCTCAGCGCATGGAGGTACGAAGTATTATTTCAACATCTTCATGTATATATTACAAGGCATAAGCCCTATTAGATTTTTTAGCGTACCCGTTAGACGGGCCTTTATTAACCTGCTGCCGCGCCTACGTGACCATCACATGATAATACGCGCCGTTGAGACCATCCATGACGGCGTTACTGAGGCCATTTTCAGCGGCGTTGGTCCGAGGGGAATCGGAATTAGTTTGCACCGGGAAGTGGACCTCTACAAGTTTATTCTCCGTCGGAAAGATGTCTGACGACTTGTTCGAGATCTTGGTTAGTAATGAAAATGGTGCTCTGCACAAAATGTCTAATGTCTTATCATACTAATATATATAATTTCTTGCTTTATAGGTACTGTATAATGAAAATTCTATGGAAGGGTGCTGCTCAAGCGAACACATTTTTTATATTTCAATTATGATTGCACTGCTGCAGCTAGTCCTTTATAAATAGTTCTATTGAAAAAATACTGTTTTCTTTATAATCCTATATGTTTATAAAACATTGATTCCCTTGAGATATATAACATTGTACGGAGAAATGAGAATAACAAGTCCTTAATTTATAATCCTAAAATACTATATATGGTTATCTAAAATATAGAATAACTCCGTAAATTTATTTACACCCTCTTGCGTTGTTGTTTAATGAATTCAGTTATAATGAAGGCATGTAAAAAAATGCGACACTATTTGTTGCTTTCACAGGAAATTTTTATGAAAGCTTGGTCTTTATGTAAAATTTTGATCCAAAATCTTCGTGCGGTATTAGCCAGTTTCAAATATATATATATAAAAAAAATTATCTACCTCCATTTTTAATAGTCCTTCGCGCAATACGATGACGCATTTGTTAATAAGTTTACAAGGGTAAAAAAAAAATTTCACAAGTTTTGAAACTCTTGCGGTTTTCAAAACTTAAATTTCATATTTATAAAGTAATTTCAAATAAAATTTACTAGCAGAAAATAATCCTTAAGTAGGGAAAAATTCAAAATGACTGCTAATTGAAAATTACTAATGAAATTTCAAATCATCGTAAAAAAAAATTAAGTAAAGAAGTTTGAAAGTGACATCTAATGGATCCATTGTATACTTTACCGTTATTTCAAGGAAGGAAGGAGAGAAAGGGTATTCCAATAAAAGGTTTTGTCATAAAGGTGTAAATTGAAATAGGGGGATTACAGTGTGACTTCAATTCACAGTTTACTTTACTGTGTCTTTCAAATTCTCTGTTTTGACAAGACTTTGCGTCCTTGCACTTTTATTGCACTTTATCTGATGTGTCATCTTGTTTTCATGCGACTGGATTTATTGCTTTGTCCTCTCTTCAAAAGGAAATTCCAGGAATTATTGACAAGGATGTTTTTCCTTTTTTTATGATTTTGTGCGATATACACGTAATATTTGAAGAACATTCAAAGGGAGAAATTCTTATTGAGGGAGAGAAAAAAAAATTCTCTAAGAAACGATATAGCATACTGAGTTCATTTATTAACATTAAAGTGTTTGATGAATGTAATAACAAACAATTTTATCTTGAAACTTCAAGAGATAATTGTCGATCGAATTATAAGTATAAGGTTGTTAAAATAAGTTCCTTAACTTTATTCTTAGCTGTAGAAAAGGCAACTGATGATGTATTAATTTAATCAACTCCATTATTCAATCTATAACATCAACGCTGTCAGTCATAAAACGAAAACATGTGACCACTCCTTAATTCTGCTTTATGCAGATGGAGTCAGTGGTGCTACCTTCTCAGTCATTTTGTTACATGGCGCATCTGTCATTGCGATATAAAAGATTAGTGTCATTCAAATTTATGACCTAAATAAGGTTATGTTTGGTATTTGTAGGAAATGTTATTGACCTGAATAGCGTCACTTTTGGGGTTTCATTGTATACTTTTTATATTAAGGATATTTGACATAAAATATAAGTAATAAATTTCGACAGTCCATTGTGATTTTCGCTAGTAAATTCTATAGTTCAACGTACTTGGGGGAGATCGTATGAACAGCTGCATTCCAATTTGCAATGCAGTCCCTTTGGAAATTTAAATTTGTAACTTAACGTATATTAGATTTAAAAGTAAGATTTCTGTAATCTTATTGAATTAAGATATGACTCAGAAAAGCGCTTAAGAGACTAATGGGTTAGTTACTCATTAGTTTTTTGAATTGGTTTTATTGATGGTACTATATAAAACTTGTGAATCCAAACAAAGATATGTTTAATTTCACTGTTTCGAAATTTGATTACTAAAGAAAGCAAGAGCAATAATAGATTTAAACAATGTACTTTTATTGAAATTGAGCCACTTCATGAAACGATACTCTGCTTAAGAAAATGCACTTCTCAATCAATTAAGAAATTTGTAAGTTTATAATATGTTTTCGGGGAAAGGGAAATTATTAACGTGTGTCTAAACTCCAGGAGACCACCCATTAACAATAATTCGTTACTGGTTTATTAGTGGATCCCGTGGGAACATTAATGAATTAATTTAATCAAGAATTTCCGGCTTGGAAATCGATAATTTTTCGGCCTTTGCTTACATCCTTCCTGCAGCTTTTCTGTTCAAGAGATCCAGCTGCTCTGCGATTGGTTAAGAGGTTCCTGTAGGAGGAGTCTAAAGCCGTACATTTTGATCGGTCATGGCGGATGGAAAATATTAATTTTTATAAAGAGGAAACAAAGATAAAGGTTCTTGCTATGAATAATGATTGTAGGCTCCGGAATATTTTATTGTTTAGTACAATTTTGCGTAAAAAAAAATTGTAATTTGTAATTACTCAGAATGCAATTCAATAATTACTTATTGTTTAATTTTTTTTTGTGATGTTTCATAATCTAGATAGGGTACAAATGGTACAAGGAAAGGATTATGAATCATGTTAATAATATTTTAAGGTTATTAAAATAGATATTGAAACTGGTCTAATCTCGGGAGGATGATATTTAATGTTTCTTTAAGAATTTTATCTCTCTGTGGATTTTAACATGCTCTAGGTTCTATTTGTTAAAGGTATTCTGCAAACAATACTAAATGAAATCATTCATTCTTGATTAGATTGAATTAAAAAGTTTTTTATTCTTGGAAAATGGATTTATTATGAATTTCTATCGATTTCCTTTTGTAGAAAAATTTGTTTTTGATATTGACACTGATAAATTCTTCTAACCTTATTTTTCCTCAGCAATATTGCTTCTCCAAATGATTTTTAGAACGATCTAAATTCCAAACTACATTATAGAATATCGAACAGCATAATCTCTTTGTAATTTTTTAAGTCCAAATAATTTTTAATACCGTGAATTTTATCTATGATTTGAAATTACAATAAATCTCAAGGACGAGGTATGCGTTTTGCTAGCTTTTAATTTTTTAAATAAAGTCGTAATTGTCTTATTAACCCGTATTAATGTCGTTGAGCATTTACCAAGTTAACCTCATTCTATTCGATCTAAACAATATTCATATAATTGTTTACAATTTGTGAGGTATCATAAACAAACGGGGAGAAAAAAAAAGGTAGGGGGGGATGGTTTAGGGTTAATAAAGGAAAGGGGTTCTTTGCTCAAGTCACCTGTTTTATCACGTGTTTTATTGCTGACTTGTCATTGACGAATCCTTTGTTAGAATAGATTTATTGACCGTGTGGTGCCTTCAACGTGTCTTATTCAATGACTTCCGATTTTTCGAGAGGCAAGTTCTCAGAATCCACGCTTTTATTTTTTATCCTTTTTGGAAGATCATTCTTGTTGGGTTTCTTCTGAGTCAAGAGGTGTAATACCTTATTCGTCGATGCATTGTATCCGTTTGGTCATAAATTTTTGTGCTCGACGCTCGTGACAATGACAGTCCGAGGGAGAGAGAGAAGAAAAAAAAAAGGTTTTAGTTTGACCTAATTTGGTGACTTAAAAGGTTTCCAATCTAAGTTTTCTTGAAAACTCTTTATTGCTTCCGATCAATTAGAAAATACATAATTCTCAGTGTTAATTCACCGAGAGGGGAAAAGGTTAAAGAGAGAGAAAGAAAAAATTATTGTAGAGATCGATAAAATTTTTACTGATATCCCCCCCAAAAAAATTTAAACATCTGGCGGTGCTTGCAATCCGAAGTGTGCTATGGGGGGTGGTTAAGCATAGAGGCGTGGCTACCACTTGAAAGAGAAATGCCGTATTCAGCACCTTGAAATGTGATCCTTTGGAGGAAGAATCCTCGGCTCTATAAATCTGTATTGCTTTTGATAATAATGCTTTGATCCTTTTGTCAACACAGGCTTAAGCGAGTGTCATTAAAGTATCTATAAATCTGTGCGACCTTCATTATATAACCTTTGGGTCTTTAATGGAGTGTAAATATAGGTGCCATGGAAGAAATGTATAGGGGCATTTCATCGACTTATTCACAATACAGTCTATTGTAGTTTCATGCTATGGAAGTTACGATTTCCACAAAATGTTATGCTTTAGAGCGGCATTTATAGCGTTGTCCCTTCTATTGTTATTTTTTGGAAATTTTGACCTTTCATGACCTTTGTCGTGTATTCATTAGTTTCATTGTCCCAAAACTAAACTTTGGGAATTTACTATTATTTAGCTCATGAATGTGTGCGTCATGACGCCACAATGCTATATTGCTTTTGATAATATATCTGAAGACGTATCGCTTCGTTCAAAATTTTAATTGCCGTAATTCTAATCGATATTTTATTAGAAACTCAACATCAAATATAAATACCGATTTGTTTCAAAAGTGGAATATATCCAGTTTACGAAACTAATCCAAAAAAGGTAAAAATCAAACATTCAATACTTCTGATAAATAAGATAATTAGGAAAGTAAAATTACTACAGCGAGGAATGATATAGCATTAACAAGAAGATAAATATGTAATTTTAATTTCTTTAAGTATTACATGTTACAAGGCCACTCCTAATTAATAAAGTCAGCTTGGCAGATTTCCGCTTAACTTTGGCTATAGGAAATTCCAGTAATCGATATCTGGACAATGTGACCTATATTTTGAGTGTGTTCCCGTTTCACAGCTCGGTCTCACGCCCGAAAGTCTGAGCCTTTTGTGTCCAAACTTTCTTGAATGAAAGAAACTCAAAGGTTCTGTCTATTATATGTTAAAAATGAGAAATAAGATTTTATACGGTGTTTATGAGGTATTCATTGTAATAATTAATATAAAATAAATAGTTTGAATCCTGCGTTGTTAAAAAGGGGAGAAAAAAAGGGGATAAATTTGTATCCTAAATTAGAAAATTCAATGCAAATACTCGAAACGAAAATATTGTGTTGTGTTAATTTAAAATTTCCTTGTGTTAATTAAAATTTACATTCTTAATCCGTGATAGGCCATCGCCTATTTGATATTATTGGTTTGTTGAAATTGACAGCTGCGTAGCTGTGTCTCCTTAATATTTGTGAATTTTGTTGTGATGCTACTATAAAGGGGGAGAAATGCGGTGGAATTAGAAAAGGAGAGGGGGGTGAATATTTTACATATCTATTTCATATTAGCGTTTTAAAGCGTTTACCTGAAAATCCAGGTGTAAACTAATTTTTAGCAGCTGTCTACTATTATTTGTTATGATTTTAAAATTGTATAAAAGGCGTCGTTTGCATCTGATCTGCTTCATTATTTTTCTGTGGTTGAAAAGTGCTAGCAGTCGGTCTGTAATTATGGTTTGGTGTAATTTTGGTGTGTTTGGTGTTACCAGGGTTTCGCCTGTTTACTCTGCATATAAAGGTACGTGATAGCTATTTCTTAATTAGTCGTTTTAGTGTAATTATTCATTTCATTTTTAGATGGGGAAATATGGAAATTTTTCGCTTCATTAGATGAAGGTATCCTTCTAAACTTCTATAAGTGCAGTGTCTTTGGGCCAATGCCCATCGACCAGTTTCATGTCGAATGCACTCCAAAAAATGAATTATTCCGAGTAGTCAACATGGATAGTTGCCGCTTTGTGAGGTTCCGGCTTGTAGATGGTTGGGGGTCAGATACAATGTCTTTCAGCATTATGCAGAATGGCAAAGTAGATGCCTCTTGCTTCCGTTACGGAAAAGGGCTGTGCAGATTAGAAATCGACAGACAATATTTCGTCGATCTCTCGAAGATTTTCGGTAAAGTTTATGCCGTTTCGTTTTAAAGTACCATATTTTGACTAAGCTATTTTGTTTATAGGAAAAATGTCTCTGGTTCAACCACCCAAATATACCTTGCCTTACTGTCTTGATGACGTCATCGAATGTGTGGCAAAGGGAAGGGATCATGACGAAGGATATGAGGATGATCATATCATGGTTTTCGCCCTGGCTGCATAAACGTTTTGTATTTGATATAATAGTATTCTTTGTAATAATTTCTTATAAAATAATGTAAATTTTTAAATTTAATATTTGTAACTTGTAGATTTTGGCCTTGAAATGAAAATCGATTTAACTTGATAAGTATTGCTTTTTATTTATTACATAAACAGCTTTCATATTCTCATCTAACAATATATAATACCTACGCGCTTATGTATATATAAACTATTCAATAATGTACGATGAAAAGGTGGGATACCCTTTTATTGATATAAATCGCGACTGCGGAAAACGAAAGAAGAATGAGTACGAAATGGAAAGAGCAGGTTTGGGTGGGGTCCTGAATGGGTATTAAACTTTCTCTTTTACAACCGATTATATTATCATCTTCGTGGATATTTTAAATTGCGTTAGATCAGTGTTTTCATTACCTAATAGTTGTCTTAGTTATGACTGATGTATCTAGTTACGTATTAAAACGGCTACTCCACAAAATTATATATATATTCTAATACCGTATTGACAGAAAAGGTTTTAGGGTCACTATGGTCAGCATCTGGTACTACAAATTGCTTTTCTTGAGTGCAACTGAAATGGGGAGGAGTTTAAATGTAAATTTGTTACTGGTTCATTTTAAAATTTTGAAATGGATTAAGGTTTACGCGTTTTGATTGGTTGTAAAATTTACCTAAGTTGTAGTATATATTGAAGTATTTTAAACTTCAATTTCTTCAGTTCACGTTAATATCCTTTTGAAGATATTTCAGTGCAAAAATTATTCAAAATGAATTCCTCAAATTGTGACAATTACGCATCATTTCGTGTTACTCCCGAGTACTTTGTTGTTACTGGTAAGTTAAATTATTTGTTATAATCAACTCTTTAAACTATCATCCCTTTATTTCTAATTTATAGATGGAAAATTGTGGAAATATTTTGTCTCCATAAATGGGAATATATACCTAAACATTTATCTACTCGATGAATGACTCTCAATTATTATCGATCATTTTCACGTGCAAATTGGAGGTCCAGATAATCTCTGGCGTTTAATTAGCTTAAATGACTGGCAATCCATCGAGTTTCCGATAGTGGATGACAGAAGAAATTTGTTAATCAGGTTTCTACGGATCGATTCGAGTGACGGGCGCGTTGATCTATATACTTCAATTATTTCTCCCAATGAGATCGCTCTTCATTATATAGACTTTGTTCCTTTTACTTTTCCATATATAGGACAACTTCTTCACAGAATCTTCGGTGATTTCATCACTCAACCAATTATTGAAATTATTGATGTTTAAATTATAGTATTTTAATGGTTTATCAAGTTGCATTGTTCAAACTTCTTTTGACTAAAAACAATTGTAAGATAACTTTATAATAAATCCTGCTTTGTATTTTCTTTGGTAAATTCCAGGTTTTTATTCATGAAATGTTAATTTCATTCATAAAATACATTTAATTAAAAACTAAGGTAGTATAAAAAAAAGGAAAACAAATGAAAAGAGATAGAGTAAACAAATCTTCTAGTCATTTCAAATTGATAGTTTTTCATTCATAAATATTATAATATAGGGGGGGGGGGGGGTAGTTGTGATATTAAATGGGGGATTGAAACTTCGTCGTTTCTATTTTTCACCTGGTGGTTCCTGATTGGCTGTTATAGTAGCTTGGACGCTAGTACAAATGATACAAAGTTCTTAAGATCAAATTTTATGATTATTCAACTCCTGGTTCTTACTTCGCACAGATTACATTTATTTATTATTTTTGTTATTCATATCTATGACAAAAAAAATGACTAATTGTAGCAATTATGAACCATTTCGTGTGACTCCTGATTATTTCGTCTTTTCTGGTGAGTAACGTATTATTATCATCGGTTTTAAAATACTATATTATACTTTCACTTTATTAGGTGGCAAGGTGTGGAAATATTTTATTTCCGTGAATAGGATCATTTATTTAAATATATATCTACTTGATGGACAGCTGACGACTGCTGTGGACCATTTTCATGTGCAGATCGAAAGTCCTGCTGATTTATGGCGATTAATCCGATTAAGAGACTTGCGGTCTATTCAATTTCTCATTGTGCGGAATCATCCAATGAATCTGCTACTCAACCTTACGCGTGTCGATGGGGCTGATGGACGCAATGTTATCCAAGCATCAATTGTGCCGTCAAACGGTATTCCGTTATATCGATTTGAGTTTGATGGTTTAGGATTTTTATCCATTGGACAAATTATCGATCAAATTTTTGACTGTTTCCCAAGTGAAATTATAATACAAATTCTCTAATTAGTATCCGAATTGGAAGTTTTTTTTATATCAAAAGGAATTTTGAATAAAATTATAAATGAAAAAATTTCTTTTTTTTTGTCCTTTAAATAAAACAATAAACATATAGTCCTCTCGTTGTGATGGTACCTGTTCGGCAATGGGTCTAGTTAAAGAAATCACTGTCAAGCGCACCCCAGTGTGCCAAAACCCTCAACCTTCACTCGACCCAAATACAGCGTTGCCGATGCTAAATCACGGAAGAACAAAATAATGTGACTTTCCAGGATTTGTTTGTCATATTTCGTTATTTTCATCGTGGTTGGGGAAAAGACCGGAAAAATAACAATTACACAATAGAAAAAAGCTTATTTATAAGAACTATTAATTGAAAGTAAAATTCAATTGAAAT
>JAQIWE010001243.1:0-16617 GCA_034698565.1 Campodea plusiochaeta
CAATTAAAATTACTAAAAATCATTATTTGAACTTATATTGACAATAACTTTAAGGTAATACACAAAACACAGACACTCAGAAGCTTGTCATTTGGTCTTTAACATTCTGCTGGAATATGATAGTAGCCTACAATAAGTACAAATTATGCATTATAATATAATTATGTTTAATATCATTCTGAAATATTCTACAATAAATACTGTACAAATTATGCAGCATGAAAATTATGAATGTTTTTAATTTTTATTTAAGCTTAACTTGTTTGTCCATTTAAATTATTACCACACAAACACGTCAACTTTCCATTAAAAGCCATATAATTTTATTTCCAGCTCGTCAGAAACGTCCTGCTTGGGATTTGAAAGGTCGTCTTCAAGACATGGAAGAGAAGATGGCATCGAATGAGAACAACCACTCTGAAATGATGAGGCAGATGGCTCAAGATAGAGATCGGATATTACAACTAGAATCAGCCAATGAGGGATTGAAAACTAATGTTGCAGAGAAGGAGACATGGTCAAGAAGCGCTCAGGAGGAAATTGAAGCTTTGAAGAAAAAAGTCAGGTTAGTAGTTGGAATATTATAAATTGGTACATGATCTGATGTTCATTCTTAATTTCTTATTACTGCTTTGTTAACATAAATTTCTTTTCTAGAACAGAAAATTACAATAGGGATTTTTTTTTTTACTTTTTCAGAGACTTGGAGAGTGAGAATGTCACCTTAACTTCTGAACGTAATGTTCTAAAAGATGAAAACAATGTCAAGTCAGCAGAAATTAATGGATTGAAAGTGAGTTCACATTCCTGGTTGTTTACGTTTACTCTAATTTTTTTAGTGTGTCCAATCTTTTTATAATAATTGCATTTAAAAACAGAGTGTACCTTTGTATTAGATGACGTCGTTAGTACAGTCCACAGTTTATTTGTAAATTTTGACAAACTTTTGAAAGTCTTTTGTAAATGTGTGTGGAAGCCTTGATACTGAGAATTAACATAATTTGACATCTTTGATGAGCTATCTCACTAATCTCAATAGGCCTAAATGAAAGAATCCTTCGTAAATTTTCGAGTTCATTGCAATTTACAAACTTGGATTTTCATAAATGTGGTACTGTTCAAACGCAGGTATGGAAAAACTTCCGTAATGTAGTAATGAGATTACTAGGCCGCTCTTGCAGTATTTTAATGAAAATAAGGATAAATAATACTTACACAGCAAAAATCTGCTGTTATTATGCTTCTGACTATTCAGAATTTGACTGAAAATAAGAATGAAGCACTTAAAAACATTAAAAAAACAGTTTTACTGTCCAACTTTACACTTCAATGAGTTGTTTCACAAGGCCGCTTTGCTCCCATTACCGGGCCAGTATGGAAGTTTTTCCAAGCCTGTTCAAACGGTAGGAGCCCGTCAAAGATGTCAAGTTCTTAAAACTTGTTATTATGGTCTTTCTAAAACCTTGCTGCATAACTTTTACTACATGAAGTATTAGAGCTGTTTCCGTTTAAACGTGTAAACATTTAGTGATACGTTTACGAAAATCGCAACGAATAAAAATAAAAATTAACTTGTTCAGCGTACATTTTCATGAATTACGAAAGAATTTTACGTCTCACAAAAAAAGTAAGCATGTATTTGGAAACTACAGAACAAGGTGCTTTGAACCATGTATAACATGATGTATTTCTGTAATTAGTAGTGTCCCTTCAGGTTGCACTCGAAATATATTAGCAGTAGAATTTTTTTTTTTTTCCCTTTTGATTTCCCCGAATATCGGATGAAATACACATCACATAACTTAACTGGGAACATTTTTGGAAACTATAAGACGAGAAACAATTTGCAGTACTATATGGCAATGTAGTTGGGGGATACTTTACTATACGCCCGGTTCGATAAAAGTGCTTTTAGAACCGAACCTAATACGTAGCAAACCTAACCTCACCGAAAATGGAGATTAACCTATCTGAGAATGGAGATTGACCTATCCGAGGATGGAGATTGACCTATCCGATCGACCCGGGCTTACAGTAAAGTAAACCCTTAGTCTGCTAAAGGCAAATTTGTCACAGACAACTGTACTCTGTTGTTACTTGTCAGTCTGTAAATTTTAGTAATTATGAAATTATTACACTACTCTATAACACATACCATTTCCTTGTCGAAGTTTTTCCGAGTAAAAATTAGTCAAATGTTTTATTTCCAAAAAAATAAAACTAGAATTCTCTAACAACGGCTATCAAACATGGCGTCCATTGATGATTTCAAAATATTTCCAAAAGGCAATAATCCATCAACATCAACAACACAAACGCCACCTGGAAAACTCCATGAAACTACTCCCCCACCCCCGAAACGGGCTGTGACGTTTTCGGGGGGAGTTGCGACTCCTGTTGTCTACCACTCCTTGCAAAACACAAATCCCAGAACGAAAGCCGCAACTTATTTGGCCTTTCTGACGGCATAATGAAGCTATCCCAGATGTTTTATTTTCCCTTAATTAGTCATCCATTTCTCTCATTGAAGCTAAAGAGAGCAGAGAGTGAGTTCATCCTATTTGTGTGGAGCTCTAACATTAATTATCCACACCAACTCATTGTCCTGAATTGTATTGTCCAGTTAAACAAGTAGAGGACAGCCACAGGGGCACATCTTCTGTCCACGTTTGTTAATGGTTTTGTTTGTTTGCGGATTTTTTTTTCTTTTGTGTTTTAATTTATTTGTTTCCGGTGAGGAATTTGGTTGTTATTAAATTAGATTTGCTTTTATTAACTGACACGTGGAGGTATAAATTACTCGCAGAGTGGGTTAAATTTTGTATACGTAAATTGAAATTATTTATAAGTTTTCCATTTTCAATTTTTTATTTTAAAACAATGTTCTTGTTTTGTACTTATTTAAGAAGAGTTTTTATTTAAGAAATATAATAGGCAGATTACAAATTATATTAAACATTTTATTCATCAACTTTACTGTAAATTATTTCGTTTCACTCAAGTGTACATTCTTACGCTTTTGAACAGTAATCTAATTACAAATAATATTCAATATTTCTGTATAATTAGCCATGCCTTGTGCAGTAATATTGAGTTTAAGAATTTTAACTCCCTACCTTCGTCACTTTAGGAATCTATGAGATATAATTATTTGGCGCACCTCAATAAGATCCAACAATGACCGCTCCAGAAAACTCAATACCTATGTATTTTCCGAGTCTATACATTTTGTATTACAAAGTAGTTATACAAATATGAACTGAGAAACTTTGGATCTTATGTACAAGAGAGACCACTTTAGTGTATGGAACACCCTATATCTGTGACCATAATACTCGTATTTTCAACTCCGGTAAATTATCTTGTTATTTGGAAAACAAGAGTTATGCAGAGAAACAGAACAAATGAAAAAAAGAATCACAGGGATAATGAATTAATAAGTTCTCTTATAATTCATACAGTAACAAAATGTGGAAGTGTACTGCTACTATTATAAAAGTTCTTTGAAATCTTGAAAATACTAAAAACTGAAATTTCACTTAATCCAAAACAACCAAAATAAATTAATCTCACACACACCAATGGCAAACGAATTGTAGACACTTTATACTTTTAAAAAAGCAATAATGTCACATTACATCATCACTTTCGCTTTTCATCCACTCCAACATCATAATTTCCAACCCCGTCTCATACCATGCGTTGACACTTGCACCCCTAACAGTTATGTTAAAATTCGTACAAGTGTTGCATATACATTGCCTACTGGAGAAGGATAAAATATATGGGGAGAAACGGGAAGAAATCCAAAAAAGTATGACTCACTCCCACGGTTCGTTTGTAATTGTGAAGGAGGGGGAGAGGTGAAAGAATTCCTATTACTCCCCCTACTAAATCCATTGAGCCCCCCCCCCCCCCTTCATTGTTGTTTTCCTTATTAGCCATTTCGTTTTCTCATTACACTGTGGGTATAGCAGTAGATTCACATGTGTGTTTGACATAGATTTACCATTTGTTGTTTTATTTATGTATTTATCATTGTTTTTATTGCGGTAATAGGAATAATACTGGGTATAAGAGAATTGTTTTCTGGAAGATTATGAGGGTGAAGTGAAATTCAAAGGGTTAGCTTTTTGGGGTATGAGGGATACTTTATGATTTCTCGTTGGTGCATAAATGTAGTCGCCTGTGCTCTCCTCGTTTTAGGAAAATTATGTACGTGTCAGAAGGTATATGACGATAAATATGATTATGGAATCTTTTTTGTTTTTAACTTCTGAAATTAATAATTTTGCATTTAATTGTTTTATCATTCCTTTTCTATTGATAATGTTCACTTGCAGAAAGTGTAGTCGCTCTTTTTTATTTTTGATCACAGAAACTTGTAATATTGAATAATTGATGTTTTAATGAATCTAAATAACTTCTGAAAATTTCTAACAATTTGGTTTAGTAGGTTTCGAGAAATTATTTTTTATAAAGTGTTAAAGTCCTATCTTATAACATGCTGGGGGACAAATCTATCCCCCCAGTATATCATAACAGGGATTTAGCGAAATACAAAAAATAATTTCTCGAAAACTGCTGGACCAAATCGTTAGCAATTTTCAAATGTTAATTAGATTCATTAATAGATTATTTATTCAAAACTACTAGTTTCTATGA
Source organism: Campodea plusiochaeta (assembly GCA_034698565.1). Classification (NCBI taxonomy): domain Eukaryota; kingdom Metazoa; phylum Arthropoda; class Diplura; order Rhabdura; family Campodeidae; genus Campodea; species Campodea plusiochaeta. Next base: position 4,666 of record JAQIWE010001243.1, read on the forward strand.
TGAAAAATAATTTTGATAACGTATTGGTGAACATTATGAATACAGTACTACTATGTTCTACAATATATCCGTCTCAATGAATGTGTTGTCATAACTAGTCTGTATCGTCCTGGACTGTCGGTTGTGAGTTATACTGTAATGCGTAGGCTTCATTTTTCAATCCTTTATGAACCAAAAAACATCTTTCCGATCAAACAAAGAACTTTTACCAAAATCTGAATAAACTAGATATTTTAGTACTTCAACCAAATATTTCAGCAAAGTGGACACAAATGTTTTATCCATATTCAAACTGCTGCAGTGCTTATGTGCTCAGAATCTATATAATCATATATTATTTATGGCCAAGGACGTGTAATAGCCAAAAATATCAATTCCATTAGAGATAATTATGTAACACTTAAATTTTTTTTCAGCTAAATTTTGCTACTTCTCCAGAAAAAATTCCAAAATATTATTACCAAATTTATTTACGTAAAATTCAGAGAATTGAAGCGTCTTTTACACAAATCCTCATAAATTCTAATGATAGCTTTCTTTTCTGTTACGCAGAGAAATTCAATGATGGTTACTTATCACCTCCTAAAAGGGGACTGTATCAGATTATTTGAAGAGTGTTGTAAAATTTTACGGGAGTATATTTACACCCCATGTAGGAGGGGTAAAGATACTGTTGCATCCCTGGATATATGGTTATACAAATACAGAAAGAGCGCAATGACTTTTTGTGTTTGTTATATGTATTTCATATGTCAAAGTAATCAGAAACAACTGTTGACTAGATTATACTAAACTTTCTCATTAAATTTGATAGGTTTATATGAACTTATTTTCACGCGTCACTACATTATTTATTTATTATATTTTTTTTATCTAAGGAGTATATTCTGGTAGGAGTTGTCAGTGATAATACTCTTATTCTGGACTAATATCAAACCATGTGGAACTTCATATTACGACAAAATAATATAAATAATGATTTAAAAAATAAAAAAAATGGATATAACTCTGATTTGGTCAGTGTTTACAAAGAGACGTTAATGTATATTACCAAGAGTTAGGTAGAGGTGATTCTGAGTCTGCTATTACAGCAACATTCTCAACAAAGAATCTATTCATATACAAATACCAAAAGTTTAAATAAATCGTTAACTTTCACTTATATTTACCAGGTTTTTATTAGAACAATTACAAAAATTAGTTTACGTTCAGAACTTATCAACTATCATTTTATTTAAATATAGCGATACCTTCTGAGAAGATACTGACTGCATCATTATATAATCAACAGGGATACAGAAATAACAAGACGACTCTTTCACAATTGCAATACTTTCACTCTCATTATCAGAAAAAAAAACAGAATCACGTTTGTCAGTGTAACGAGTACTACGTTAAAACAATTCATCTTTTTTTAATTATGCGGCCATTGATTTTGGAATAAAGAAGTGGAATAATGCACAAATCCTGGAAAAGTCATTCACTTCAGGATTATACAGAGCTAATAATTGTATTTTTAATTAAATTTTTTGTACAATGTATATGTAACTTTGGAGTAATGAGCTGTGTATTGATACATGGATTCAATTTTTTTGGAAAAGGAATTCGTAACTTGAGAATATTTGTACTTTTTCAACTGCAGAAATCACCGTTATTGGCAATGGTAAGAAACAAGATTAGAAATAACAGGAATGCGCAAAATAATGTTCTTTATCGAATTAGAAAAAAATGAGTTCCTGAAAAAGTTATTGCTTGTAACTACTAAATTATGGAATCAGTAAAATAAATCTTTTTCTTTTTTTGTTAATAACCCGGAAACAAAATATTAAAATAACAGGTAAGAAACCAAGTTACTTCCAAGAAGAAATTTTGCCTTGAGAATAATTGTATACTTCTGCACTTAATAAAGCAGTTGATTTACAGCAATAATACAGTTTATTAGTATTGTAATGGTGTCTTATCAGCTATCAACATGCAGTTAAGTATTGTAATACAGTAGTCAGTTCCTCATAACAAAGCTTTATTGCTTCATATAAAACACGATTGTTGGGTATTATTATTAAAAAGCTGCAATCAAACAATTTTAATACATTTCTCATGACATTTTACGTGGCAATAAAATAAAACAAAGTTGATATATAGGAATTCTATTTGTATTATATTAAAATTAAAATTAGTGTGGTTAAAAAGGTTCTTACTGCCAATTTAACCAATTAAAATAAGGAGATGTTCCTACTGTATGAAGTGTTATTGTAAAAGGAGTAAAATCATTTCAAACTTTCTGTGAACTATCTATTCGCGATCACTAGTTTAGTTTAATTATCATTCTATGAACCAACAAATCATAGGTTCAAATTGCTGTTGTTTCGGGAATGATCGTTAACCAAGTCAAATTAAATTAACATATTTCCATTGTTAATTTCTGTTTGAACCAATTACAGTAATATTTTAGTGCACTACTACCATAAAAAGATATCGAACTTTGGTTCAGGATTGAGTTTGTTATATGTTTCTTATATGATGTATAATAGACTGTCCCAGTCCCAAAGTCCCATTATAAAAATGTATCCATATATCCCTTGAACTCTCGCAATATCTAATGAACGATGCTATTCCCTGCAAATATAATTTCCAAGAAGTACTCTTTCTAATACCTTGCCAAAGAGTACTCTTCTTCCAAATTGAATAACCCCTCGCAGACTTAGCACGAAAACAATCTTAACACCAAATCAAAAATTCCCCAAACAAATCACCAATACAACCGAAACCACATCCCACCAATGTAATAAACCTACTATCAGATAAATATTTAAGCGACCCATACCTATAAAACCAATCCTAATCGCTTTTGTATCCTGTGCAGTTAGAGGGAACAGCAATGTTGTAATAATTCCAATAAGTATGAAATTATGTCAAAGCCCTACATTTGGCAATTTTCCCTTCATGTTCCGTGAGGTGGAATAACAAAACACAAAACAAACGGAATGTCAGTGAGGTTCGTGTTACTCTAGATGAAAAGGGGGGGGGGGGGTAGAAGTTAGTAGGAGGGGGGGGGGGTGAATAGTAACAAAGCGAAATAATGTATGTCTTTTTTTAGATTTTGTGATTCGGGGAAAGAATGAAAAAGTATAGTATACATGCAATCGCATGAGTTTCTGTATTTTCCCCCTCAGTTATGTCCATACATAAGGCGTAATTAACCCCCCTCATAACTCTTATATTACCCCCCTTTTTCCAAAGGAATGGGCACCTCAAATGGAAATTCCTCCAAGGAGGATTCAATAGCCAACGAGGGGATATGACACTAGTCAAATGGAAAGACAGATGTCAACTAAACAGTACAAACTCACTAGAAATCTCCCTCATCGTTGTTGGTAGAGAACTGATTGTAGTTAATTACGAAAGATTCATGATTACTGCCATTTTGTACCAAGAAAATATTCAAGAGGCTGTTTGACTAATTATTATTTAATGGACTCCTATCTTACTAAATGAAAGAGACTAATCCTTCGTAACTTTTCGAATTTGTTCAAACAGTACAAAAGATCAAATAAACAAATAAGTCAAATGTTAATTCTCAGTATAATTCCTGCCAAATGCATTCCAGAGGTTGTATTATTAGTACTATTTTATTGGAAACTCATAAGACTAGAAGGTCACCAGGTTACAATTAATAAGAGTGCTGTAACCAGTGTCATGATTTCCTTGTTTCAAACTCATGATTTCCTTGTTATGTGCCTAACTGAGTTCTGCACATTCGTTGGAACTCACGAATGTGCAGAACTCAGGCACATAACAACTGATTTCCTTGTTTCAAGGGATGTAAAAGAAGTTGAATTAAAAACAAGTCAAAGAACTTGATTCCATAAGAGTTCTCACGCCATAATCTCAGTTCATAGCATTAAAAGAAGTCATATAACTATAGAATGACACCAATGGTCTAAAATAACGGATTTCGTGTAATATAAAAGTGTTCAGTTTATTGTAATCTTATTTAAATTTCTTTTGATGGGTTATGAGAAAACACTTACGAACAACTTAATAGCAGTTAAAACATTATAATGAATATTATCAAAATAATATTACAGAATAGTATAACATTGAGTAGTTTTGTGACAATACAGCAAATTATGTGAATGGGATGCGCTTAAAATGCCTATTACCCATAATGAAAAAAAATCGTTTTGCAGTAAACAGAATTAGCGAAGAACTCATGCTCCAAAAAATAAGCATTCAATTTTCACCTTCCTTTCCCAATTTCACCAAATATCATAACACATCCCTAAAGTTTAAAAAAAACTGATTAAATCCAATACAAATCCATCGAAAACACAAAAACCAAACAAAATCAGACGACCCATAGACACAATCACAGTAATCCAAAACCAACTATCAACTTATTTACCAATGTTAAACCCCTCGATATTTGTGTTTCCCATATTGATTAGGTAAATAATATTCTTGCCCATGTCAGAATGATGTGGTAGTGAAGTAAGAGTTCGTTTCTACTAGTATGTTTGTTGAAGTGCAAGTGTATATATACGTTGGTGTGTTGATAAGGGATGCAACTGTCACTCACAACCAAAAAAGAGTGTTGAAAGCTCCAACTGGAAGATTTGTTGCCGTGCACTGCGCGTTGCTGCCACTTCACAGAACGGAAAGAGAGATTTCGACAATGGAAAAGTTAATTGCAATTTATCAATGAAAACTTTCGCCACTTTTTTCAATGGCATGTGAGGAGTTAGGAATGAATAAAGAACATGCAACAGAATTTTTTTCTTCAAAATATATTATTGATTGTTGATTAGTTTAATTATTTAAAATATAATATGTTATAGAGAGTGGTATCTGGGTTTTTGATTGACAAAACGATATTCAGGATTTCATGTTGGAATATACTGAAGTTTTTTTTATGACTGAGTCAATCTAAACTTTGCAAAAATAATATTAACATCTATTTTGGTAAAAAAAAAACTTCCACAATTTCTAATATAAAGAATATAATTATTGTTGTTTTTATACCGTTCGTAAATATGAAAAATATTAACATTCTTTCGATGTTTTTGGAGTAGACAACGATAATCCCAAATATTTGTTTAGAATCAATAAAACTAGTTGCTTTGATAATGCTGTACAACTAATATCACTCCAGAAAACGTCAATTACAACAGAAAGACAGTGTTCTTCAACAATGGTATAGACTTCTTCAAAAACTGACAATCTACATACCTTACATTCATCGTGTTTTCATTATACAGAATAATTATAATTCCAAAACATTCTGATACATGACCAGAAACTTATAAAATAATTTCCACTGCAATAAACTTCGGTAATTATACATAAATCTCCACTCAGTTAATTAATTTATTATTATATTAAAAGCAATAAATTTCCAGTACATTAAACAAGAAAATGAACCAACAAATCACGTTGACAATGACATATCCTCATCACAAATTAAAACTTAACCACCCACTATATATGCGCCACACGAAAGAGAGAAAAATGAAATAATTTATTAGCAACTAAATGACCTTTCTTCGGGTTCACCAACTCCCAACTTTAATCATGATTATCTTGTAATTAAATATGAAAAAAATGGTCTTTCATAATTTCCCTCCCCCAACATACAACCAACAAGTATATACATGAAAGTGGAGGCAACACATTGCATGCCTCCCTGCCTAATTGCCTTCTGTCCACTAATGAGCTTCATTTTGCGCAGAGTCAGGCAATTTGGGTTTAATTAATAAGTGACGCCATGTACAACATAAGACGACTCAAAACACAAACAAAGTGGGGTTGGGGTGAGTTTTCACTCAACTTTATATCGGGATGATACCTAATTAAAGTTGCTTTATATTCCTACTTATCGTCAGATTTCTCGCTAACAACTTCCAGGATTTTAATTTACATTACAACAGATTTTCAAAGTTGTGTGGATGAAATTAATGTATAATGTGATGTAAGAGTTATTTAATAACCTTATGTCAGATTATCTTATATAATTTATGAAAAAGATCAAGAGACATTTTTAAAATAAGTTCTTGAAAATTTTTGCTGCTATCTGAGATCTGATCAATTATTACAGAAGACAGATCTTACACTGGCACCTATAAATGTAACTGGATCTTTATTGACAGAACATATCCAGTTACCATATCATGTTAACTCCAGTTACAAAATCCAGTTTAAAATACATTTTACTAGTTATAATTTAGTGTTTCTATTTTCTTAGTGAATTCCCATAGTTCCTATACAACCCGTTTCCGTACTGCATTATAAACACTAAAAACACATACACCTATAAATTTTATTTCCAGTTAATAATGGCAATGACGCGAAGAGTAAACCTAAAACTAATATCTGTAAAGTAGTAATATTATACTTTCATTTATATTTCTGTGAGAGCAATGTTATTTGTATCTACTTCAATCTTCATATCCATACATTCTTTCTGTTTTCAATAAAATCCAAAAGCGAAATAACTTTCTGCCTACTGCTGTGTACAAGATTTCTAAAAACCAATAAAAATGCCAAGAAACTGGAATGCAGTTGAAATCAATATGAATAATGGAAATAACCACTAGATTAATGACATATTTACTAATGCACTATCAGTTAGCCCTATAATTATGCTTTAAAAATTATAAGCATTTACAGCACTATTATTAGTAAACCGGAATAAACAAACAAATGTAATTGTTCTTACCTGCAGCTGGTGAGAGTTTTGTGAGTACACCCCATCTTAACTTCCACTGAAAAAGAGAAATGTGTATGTGTTAGAAGTAGAAAAAAATTGAAATGTAATTTACTTCCACGTTGATACTGCTGTTATTCATTGTATAATCTCTCTCTAAAACTCATTTCCGTTTTATTCCTGTATCTATAAAGGAAAGTCAATACTCGAAGAAAAATTCTTATTCAGTTATTGGCATATTTTCTACTTTTTCCCTCATTGTTCTCCACCTTTTTTTCTTTTCTCCATTATGACGTTTTCTTCCTATTAATTCTTTTTTTCTCTCTCACTTTCTTTTTTTTTCCAACTCAATATCGCCAAAGAAAAAATAGCCGATTATATGAAAAATATAAGAAAGACTTAACCCCCGATATAACTTTATAATATTAGATACTCTGAATAACAATGCTTGTAAAATTCATTTATGTGTAAAGTTTATTGTAGTGAAATTACACTTTCTGAATTGGATCCAAGCCAGCTTGAATGTTATTAAATAAGTTGAGACATTTAACACAAAAAACACATGAATAATGGCACAAGTTGCGTACAGCGGGTATTATGAAGGTTTTATGAATACAAAGTAATTAGAAATATAGCAGGTACAGTGTATACCCTAACGCACAAAAGCTTCCAGTAGGGGCTAGGACTCGTGTCATGCTTTTTCCATTATGCAGATAACGAATTCGTTTAAAACAATATTAAGTTAATGCAAACATTCCGTTTAGTATACATAAATAAAGATATACGGGGCTATCGTCCTAAGCTCCGTTTCATGTCGGTCTTAATAAAATTATCATTGTGTAGCATATTCAGGGAGCGTAAAATGGTCGTTTCCCTTGTTTATCTATGTGATTTACAACTCCAATTCTGCTCTCAAATGTTTTCAGAATTGAAAGGGTAACATGAGTAGGTTTTTGCATATTTTTCAAGTGGTGTTTTGGATGTTTGTGCATAGCACCAGTTGAAAAACTGGTGTGATTGGAAATGAAAATAATTCAAGGAAATTTAAATGTTTTCATAATGTACCAATTCGTAACACAATGCAGAACAAATTAATGTTTGATAGTTTCAGGGTTTCTGCTTTATTTCGACTTTTTAATTTCACAACTTTCAAGTTTATTTTGAGCGTACATTACTGAGTTAATTCTCACTATTTTTTAATATACAATAACAACCTGATCTCGAACATATCATGTTGTACATAAACAAGTTTCTTATTGAATCTTGTTTACCCTAAGATGGGACAATAGCACTCCAGTTACAATTATTTCTCTAAATTCTGTTTCTATACTTTAAACTATCTTTCTACACAATGTATTATTCATTGACTTATTATTCTGTTGTAGCGACCACTTTATAGTTTGTCTTCTATTCACACAGTTATATATCTGCTGGTCTCAATTTTTATTCTGTATACGTTCAACTCGATATCTGGAAAATCTACCCATGGATTTAGTAACCCTTTCAAAAGAAACTAATTCTATACTAGGAATAAACTGTACATTCAACAGGCAGTATTATAGAAAGATTTTTTACGATAGTTTATTCTATGGAGCAAAATAATATTACTTAACTATGGAGCATTAAGAACAATATTACTCAGCAGTCGATATAGTACTTTGTTAAACAATATTGTACAGTCGAAATCTGCGTTAGAGTATGTTTTCGTCTAGATTACATTTATTTTTTCAGTACTATTCAGCTTTCTAATCCAATTTGACCAGAATGATTACTGTAAGAATAATAATTAAGGAGTTTGATATAAATAAAAATAAAAGCTGATTCGAATAGTTTTATACAAATTTCTAATTGAACTGCAAATAATTTTTCATATCAACTTACAAATTCGGAATGCAAATTTTAGTGATGACGTGCATTCACAAAAAAGAAAGAAATTGAATATTCAACTCGAAAAGTCTCCCAGTTGAAATATCTACCGAAACAAAAACTTTGTATAAGTACATTTCCAAAGTTAAATACATTCTTTCTTTTGGAACAGAAAGAAGAAACATATGCTCCTTTATCACCGTTTCAACGTTAAATTTTCCTACAGAGTAGAACATAGAAATCGTTGGACTTTAGCTCAATTTTACTGGTAATAAATAAAGAATAAACTGCCTACGATACAGCAGGTCCTTTTTATATTAAGGGATAGTAAATCTCATATCATATTGAAATCTCCAACAGAATGGCCGTGTATATCTCACAAAGCTTTGGAAGGGTGATTTATAAATACGATTCTTTGCTTTGTTTTAGTTTCGTCTGCTTCTGCACTATTCAATTTACTACTTTCTTTTGAGCTACCGTTTCTCTGCACAGAATGGAAACGTAAATGAAATATTTATTTAGCAGCTTCTATTGTTCTAGTTTCAAGAAAGAAAAATAAACATTTGCATATAACACTGAGAGGAGATGCTTTGCGAAATTCAGTGGAGAGAGAGAAAAAAGGACTGTAAAACATTTAGTTCGGTTGAATTTTCAACCTGATGTTTAAAAGTGGTGTTGCGAACGTGAATAAAAACCTTCTTTTCTTCTCCATAGATTTTATATGGTAATTGGTAGTTCCAATTTCTTTATACAGTACGTTAAATTAAAAACCATGATAGAAGTTAACTGTGATAGCTTTACTTCAGTTTTTCTTGTTTCCCTGAATTTCACTAGCAATTTTTATATCAACATCAGAATTGGCAAATTTCAGAATATCCATTAAATAGATCAAAAGTTGAATGCTTTATGACTTTAAACACAGGATAACTTTTAGCATCCACTGGAAGATTTTGGATACATCCCTCATGTCATGCGTATAATAATTATACTACATTGCAGACACTAAAAAAGAGATTTACGATTCCTCACTACAGTTCAACCTACAGGTTTAAACCTAACTACCTCTTTATAGCTTACTTCTCATCTCTTTCGCGCTTTCTAAATATCAATATCTCCTTTTTAAACGTGAATATATAAGGAACCCTTTCTGAATACCTGCTGTCGGATGTTTCTGTTATCTCTGTAAACAATTCTAGTTACAAATAAATGAAATAATCAATAAGTAATTAAGCCAACCCTAAACTAATCATTGAATATTAAAACGAAAAGTTAACAACATATAACGCAAATATGTTACAAAACTATATTACAAATGGTTTCTTTGCGTTTTTCCAACTTCCTAAAATGTAAAAATATTTTCTGCTGACACTTTTAATAGTTATGTGATTTTCTTATATAATGCCAGATTACAATATATAACAGTCTTCTGACTGAGTCACTGTCTATTTCTGAATAAAATTGTACATGCTTTACTACAGTAAATTATCTTCCAAAATACACACAAATAAAGTTCCATCAACTCTATTTCTTTTGTGAAGCAATTTACGAAGAAAATTAATCTAATAATTTTCTGCAAACATCATTCTATATAAACACTATTCCACATAATATATGAATTTGAGCTACCATAAGTAAAAGTTGCATGTTTAGTTAATTAATACAGTTGGTTTAATTAGATTATACATCTATTTGATGGACATGATAACCTTATTAACGTAGATAATCGTTAAAAAGTCCGATATATTCAGCGATAATTTCCATCGTAGAGTATTATTAGAGAATTAATGAATTGCCAGGTGGTGTCTGTTGCCAAAATTCCGAAACACTATTTCCATACGGAGAGAGAATTATCGATATTGTTGATTTAACTGTTTTTCACGTTTAGTTATATCAAAGGGTTAGACTATATGACCCTACAATTAGCAAAACATCATATAACCCCAATATTCAATTATGGTATTACATTTTATTTCATATGTTCTCGTATAGAACAAAAATAATAGCACTCGGAATGAAATTTTGGGTATATAACACGTGAAAATAAATGTAATTCTCGTATTAAGTGAAGTAAATGGAGATAACAGGATTTCTAACATAGAACTAGAGGACTCTTTCGTCATAATTCTTTTTTTTTTCATGTAAACGTGCGAGAAAAAGTAAATCAACGCTCAGGGGACGTTTCATTTTCAAAACTGCTGGAGAACAAAAAAGAATGATAATAATGTTCGTTCTGTGAGGCGTTTTCACGGCCCGTTTGCGTTTTTGTAAGTAATCGCATTTTGTGCCACATAGAGAATTATAGCCTTGTTATGCGAAGCAGGGTATATAGGAAATTATGTTTCACGGTCTAGAAAAGAAAAGGGAGAGTTGAATTTTGCGGAATGTGATACACGACCCTACTTTGTAGTTGTGGACGTGTAAATTTGACTAGCGACACAAGTATCAAATTATCTAATGTGTTAAAATGACCACTTTTGTAACATAAAAGCGGTTGAGAATACTGCTGCTGTAAAAACCGAAGGGGTCTCCACTAAAGCAGCTTTTGAATGTAAATAGTTGAGATATGCCGAGATTATATGGAATTTACAGTTCCTGAAAATATGACTAAGACGAACTTCAACGAGTTTATAAGTAATTCAATTAATGGATTTTAATAATTTATTGTCAATGAACTTGGAATACAGTACTCTTCTAAATAGCTTTACCAAACAATAAAATTATATAAATGGTACCTGAGTTTCGTCGTTACTTAGAGAATTCCAATTCCAGGAAGTTTAGATTAAATTCATTTGAAAAAAAGATGTATTATGTCTGTCGAAACATTGCAGAGTTTGCGGTATTTCAGGCCATTTTAGTCTACTTTTAAGTCTTATTCTGAAGAGAATAGTTGGTTTGTTTCACCATCATTACATCAAAACATAACTGACGTTTTCTAGAATTTACAATACTGTATTTCTAGCAATAATCATTGTGATAATTATAAATGATTCATTGTAGTTTATTACCCAATCGTTATATACTTTGAGTGAAAAATGATAAATGAAATAACATTCAAGACAGAGGATGTTTCAACACTTTGAAATATCCCAGAAAGTTAAAAGACTCCAAAATCACATTGTAAATACATTGAAATCACCTTGACTTGGTTAAAGGACATGGAAACTTCTACAGTTGATCGATTTACAATGAGCAATGACCAAATGTCACTGTATATTGAATTACAACCGAAATTCGAACAGAACCCATTGAATTTGTAGATTGATATTGTGAATGTGCCTCCCCTCGATACAGGCTGCTTTGTCCCGGAAATTCTTTAGCATTCAATAAACTATTCACAAAAAAGAATCTACAAAAATGCAACAGTTTATTGTATTTTTCATCAA
>JAQIWE010001244.1:0-16611 GCA_034698565.1 Campodea plusiochaeta
TGTTATACCTAGATATTACTCTTTCCATTTCCAATGTCATTTTACATGTAAAAAACGTTTCTCTGGTGTCTCTAATCTGGAGTTCACCCTTTTTTTTTTCAGTTATCTTAACAGTTTTTCTCGTTGGAATTTTTTTTCCAGAAATAGAAATTTTAAAAATAATAACTTTTACATTGAAGTTAGTTGGGGCATCCCTTCACGTATTCACAATCATGTTATAATGTAGAATTTATGCAGCTTGAATAAGTGTATCGTTGCGTCACACATATTTTAAGGCTCTTATACAAGCGTACATTATTAGATAAGAAATTACCTAGATGCTATGATTCATAACTAATATCAGTTAATATAGACTATACTGATATAATTCTAATCTCGTTAATTATTATCAGTCTCATGATGGTAAATGGCTTCCGGTTCATTGTTATATTATTATTTACAAAAATAAAATCTATGTCCTCAATAATTATATTCTAGAAGTAGCTAGGTTATAATGACTAGTTATTTTTTTATATTTGACACTTGAATCATAAAAACAAAAAACTGTGACTGTGCATTGAGTCGAAGTGAGCATTTGAAATATTAATAAATTACGTTATTCTTACCACAATTTAAATGTTTATAGGTCTACGGTAGCCCACTCTCACGTTTCAAAAATAGGCTAGTTATAAAAGGAAAATTATGCTTGGTGAAAACACATGAAATCATTTCAGATGTGAAACTGGAAATTAGCTAAAGGCAAATATTTAAAATAGGCTATCTAAGGCAAATTTCTATAATATTATTCTTGCAATAAAATAAAAATAGTTTATGGCAGGAAATAGTACAAGTATCAAATTTCAATTTTTGAAAATCAAATTTCAATTTTTCCTTTGAAAGATTATTTTCCAGTTTTTGTGAATTCAAACAACAATTATTTTGTATGCTAATTTCATATGGCCATTCAATAAATGTCAGATACAGTAAATCTCTTTTTTTTTTTCAAAATAAAAATAATATAAAAGAAAAAGTAGAGATAGAGTTAAATATTTCAATATTAATCCAAAGTTTTCAACTCATTGTATTTGATATGAGCTGCAGATTACATAATTATATTTGGTAATTCAAATACCGATTATATAAAATTGCCATTATAAGATATTCTTTTAACTTAAAATTAATTGTCATTATAAGTTAGATTTGTCAATATAGAAAAAGTGGCACAATAACAGTATCTGTATGGCAGAAAATATCTTATAATAAAAAAAGATATTAACAAGTTAAATCATAAATCACGTAAGGTTTAATGCTATGGCAATTCAAAATCATAAAACTCCTAGCTCCAAAGACTATCACACCAAGCAAAAAAATATCACCACGTCTAAAAAAATAATCTACGAAATCTTAACTAAATTAAGCAGGACAATGCCCTAAATACTCAGTATCAAAGAATACAACAGTAACAGTAATATCATCTCTAAAGTTCCGAACCATATCTTCAGGAAGGGATAACAATTGCGATAACTTTGAATGATCTAAACCATATTCTGTACCTCCTAGTGCATTTCTTATAAGATGAGTAGCCGTGTTTGAATCTAATGGTTTCTTATTCAGACCTTCTTTTCTATGTTGGAGCATCGAGTTGATATCTTTTAGTTGTAATGAACGATGAGGGAGACTCAGTGGGCTTAGCGTTACCTAGAAAACAAAAACAAGTTTATTTTTTATTAATGTGGAAGAGATTTATCATTTATTAATATTATTAAATCATTATTTTCAGTTGACATTTCAATATTAGGTAATCTACGGTAGCCTACTTTAAAAAAAAATCCATTATAGTTCAATATGTGTCTCAATGTGCTCCTGAACCAGTAAAACTTATATTTTTGAAGGCTGTAAAACATGTAAATAGGTCTATTCAGAAAATTATGAATCAACTCTTACATATAGCAAGTATAAATTCAAATGAGTATTTTTTTTACAATTTTATCAACTGAATTTAATGACTTATTGAGCTGTCCAATGCATTCCTTTTCCAACAGTTAATTATTTTACAATTACAACAGAAGTGTACATGGTCAGTAAAATTAAGCTTTTTTAAAATATCAATGTTTGTTTTTTAAATTATGTTATTTATGAAAAGTAAAGAGTTGTTTAACAACTTGTGGTACTTATCACCACTTCCTTCAACCTTAAAAACTTCCACATCAGTCGTAAACAGGAAAACTTACAAATATCAGTGTTGAATTATTATTTAGTCTATGATAGTATTTTTTTAATTGATTTGAGTTTTTAATTTTGTTTCTTAAAAGTAACTGATGTAATTTGATACATAATTAATTAGACAGCAAAAAAATTGTATTTAAATTTACTTTTAGAACGTAGTTAGTATGATTTGGTAGTCCTAATTGATTATTGCAACAGTCTGTTACTCTTCAAAAATGAATACCCTTCAATCAGACTCCTGACTTAAAATAACACAAGAGTAGAGAATATCAAATTACTGTGATTACATTAAACAAAATCAGCTTGGGTTCAAATTTCTTTAAAATGCCCTATTTTTAATATCTACGGTACTTTATAAAATCCATCTGTATCTGCCAATGTATTTCTTATGTGATGACATGAAAGTGGTGCAACAACGAGCTTGCAATAAACCTACCTTTCCGCTCATATGTTCTCCAACCAATCTAACAACTTGTGATGGTGACATCTGCTCCCATAATCCATCAGAAGCAATAACTAGGAACTTATCTCGTGGACTTAACTTATGATATGTCACCTCAGGAAATGCAGTCAGGTATGGTGGCGTGTAGTAATTTGGTGGAATCGCATTTTCACCAAAGCGAGGAACTAAAACTCTATGGAGCAGGTCTTTCTTCCATTTGTAACGAAAATCACCAAAAGCCCGAAGTGGTGCAAGTTGACCAAGTAGTCTATCTTGTTTTATGACACTGTCCCGTTCGTTATTCGGATGTTCTTTTAATAACCGGTTGACTTCTGCTGCGTTATCAGAGTTATGTTCGCGTGTTAACATTTTAGTCTGCCACACATTACTTTCCGTTTGTATTCCAAGTACTGCTTGGCAGTCACCTAAGTTAGCTACATGTAAATGAGGTCCATCAACGTGAGCCACACATGCACATGCCCCTGAAACAGCGACTGCGAGTGTTTTATCGCTACCAACTTCAGGTAATGCTTCTCGTGCTAAATCTTCATCCAGACGAGTAAATGCGTGAGTTAATACATCTCTCATTAGAAATTCATTCCCCATATTTTGGTGATCAGTTTGGAGTTCTGATAAAAACGAAAGAAAACTCTGGTCATATAATGCCTGTAGGTCTTCAACTATTTCAAACCTATCGTTATATAAACGCAACAATTCAACTTTTTCGCCGCTGTTAAAGTCTCTGATATAGTCTTTAAGAAAATCTAATGGCAGTAAACTTGATGCAATATATTGTAAGAGACGTTCGGAGACAATATTTGCACAGGCACTCCCTCCATGGCCATCAAATACACCAAATAATGTTCCTATCGAAAAAAACAAGACAACAAATTAAAATTTACGCTGGGCATACTTATTTTATTGCTTTTTTCTTCAGGAACAAGTTTAAATTTGGTAACAATCACTATTGTTGAACTTCACTTCAGAATCATAGATTATTTCATTTACGCTTATAGGTCTAATTTAAAAAAAATTATAGAATTGTAGTGTTTTACTATTGTTTATTATTTACCTGTGGGTAAATAGAAAGTCCATCACTAAATTGCATTGGTGCATATTTATTCACAGTGATTTTATATCAAACTAATAACATTCACAAGCATTCTTAGAACAAAGGAAAGACATCCATTAAACTACTAATGGAGTGAGAGTCAAATGCAAACATACAGAAATTATAATGATAAAGGATGTCCAATATATTACAAACATGGATTTATTAAATTATACACATGCATTTGTAATTGAACTTGCACATAGTATGCATGGTCCTTTTTTTTAAAGTACTCATCATTTTCATCGCACCCAAGGCAACTAGGTTTCATTTTGACATATTCGTCCCAAGATTTTTGTCGCGAATGGAAAAGGAACATTTCACCTCGAGGATACGATTCTCATGACACTTGCATTTCACAATCCATCCGATGTTGCCCTGATGAACTGGCAGTCTTCAACAGTCGAAACCCAGCACGTTCTACACGATGCAGCAGTAATTGTTACTGAATCAAACTTTCTACTGCATCTACCTCGTGATAAACACCCCACTTAACTGCAGGTACGTTAGAAATATCGGTAGGCGAACAAATCTGAAATATTACACTTTGAGATGGATTTGTTGTATTTGTGTGCATAGCACGATGAGCAAATGATGCTGTTTCCTCCAAACCAGTGACTTACGTTGATGGGCATTTACGAAATCTAAATAGTCAATTTCCTGACCTTGCAACTGCTGTTGACAACTTTTGGAAACTGTATCACATTTCGCCTCCATATCTATATCGTCCCACTTGACGCTTTCTGGATTGTACAAGTTACATAGAAGTCTGGGAAGTTTGTTATCACTCTTACTTGAAATAGATGTATTGTCAACAAATAAATGGGCGTAGTCTTTAAAATTACTGATTCCAATTGAAGGTTTTGTACACGTTGCCAATTAAAGATGGATTAACTAGTTTTTGTGCTTTTCTCTTTTCTTCCTCGTGAACATCTGCCCGATCTAACGTACAATATATAGGGAGTTTATATGAATGCTTTGAAGCAAATAAGTCTATCGTGGGGAAACATGTAAAATGGTTGCAAAGGTAATGAACAATTTCATCATATAGATACCGAATCAAAACCAGACCACGACTTAGGTTATCTGATTGTAAATTACTGAAAGAGGGCAGATAGCAGAGCTGCAAATTGACGTTGAGTACCTCTGACATTTTACGTCATTAAATTTAATAGGTACGAAATTACAATTTAAAAGTAAATGCAGAAAAAGTCAGTCGCAAAACATCAGAATGAAATTTTAGTGACTTACCTCTCGATACACTTCAATACACACAACATATAATCACTTTTTGGCTTATCACTTGGGCTGAATTTTGATTATTTAATGTTTTATTGCAACAAAATCTACTATGGCACTTAATAATTTAACTAATTCAGTCTTTTTAAAAGTTTATTTGAACTTTTCGTAACTTCAGGAATTTCTGTCTACTGCTGTTGTGGAGGCTGCTGTCTGCGAAATTCCATCCCTCGTTGCATTGGCGGCGGCTGCTGACGCTGTGGAGTTGAAGGTGGGTTTTGTGGCATCGCTTGGACTCGAGTAAAATTCTCATCGATGAAATTTGTCAGGAGATTGTTGAACCTTTGTGTCAGGTTGTTCACTTGATCTGGAAAGATGATTGGTTTCGGAGCTGCAGCCGCTACAGGTACTCTCCGACATTCAGATTCAAATTGACATTTCACGGTGGTTGGATTTGCGCAACAGCGGGCGGAAGCGCAGCTACCACTGCTGCTTTTTGACATGGGATTACCTGAGGCGTTTGTTGGTTACCGGCGGCTGCGTGGGCGATTTTAGCCTTCTGGCGGCGAGTTCTCCTTTGTTTCGCATTCTGTTTCGGTGCTCGTCGTTTTACTACCAATTGCTCCAGTTGTTGATGTTGCGGTGGTAGCAGTCCTTCGTTACCATTATTACCATCATCTTCCGGCACTGCCAACGGGTCCATGTCGACCGCATGGCAGCTGACAAAGACGGGCTGCGGCCCCAATAACACTGCTGAATTGTTCCTGGTTTCAAAATCCATATTTTCTACTAGCTGATTGGGATTAATTCTATCCATTACGAATATAAAACCGAACACGGGTGATGCCATAACAAACTTAGGTCTATTTTCCACTAAACAACAAACACTTCTTACAGCAAAGTCTCTAACTGAAGATTAATCCCTAAATTTCTTTCCTTGGCCCAACTCCCTCTCATTGTTGCATAGGTCGCCCCCCTTTTCGCATCATCGATAGGGCGGAGCTATGTTCCAACGAAAGTACTTTTCCACACATGGTGCTGATACGTGCTGCCACTAAACTGCCAAAGCACACAACAATCATGTGAAATTACATTGGGATCTTGAAAAGAGGAAGCGATGGCGGAAACATTTTAATAACCTTTATTCTACTGAGAAATACCATAACTTATCTCACACAATTATTAAATAATGTTACTAGTTCAATAATTATGTAAATAGTTATTTATTTCTTTTCGATCGCAAAATTACATGGCCCCTATCCTTCCGCAACCGTACATTGCATTGAATCTGGTATATTATAATGTAATGGCGAGTAATAAGTTTAACACAATATGAAAATATTTTAATATATATATATATATTAATAAAATTGTTGCAGTGACAATTTTTTAATAATACAAAATTTAGGCTGAAATAAATATGTTATATTGTGGACCTGTAAAAGACACAAACTTAAATAATAAAAACACCACCAAGATTAAATGGTCCTTCTACAACAGTAAGATAAAAATATTTCAAGGCACTATTATCACTGGACACAATGATTACCAGCATGAATACATAATTCAACGATTATGTTCCAGATTCACTTCAACTTATATAAAAATGATGACATCGTTCTGTTTCATTATAATACATAAGAAACTTTACTCCTGAGATGAATTTAACTAAGTTCAGTTTGCAAATCAATTTGTAACAATAATGAAATACATAATTATCTAAGGAACTTTGCAATTCATCTCTATAGGAGTAAAATGGTGTATACATACAGCATTAAAAGCAAGGCAAGCAAAAGTATAGTACAATACCTTATATAATTTCAATTTATTAAAAAAAAATTCCTATTTATAAACAAATAATCGTGAATGAGATAAAATATATTCAGATTATAGGACTTAATATATGGTCAATCACAAATTCTATGATTAGATCTATTTAATTTTCAAGAAACACTGAAAAAAAACAGTAAAAAAACCAACATAAAATTCTTCAGTTACTTTATAAAATGCTTTGATTTTTCGTTACTTTCAATCTTATCAAATGACTTTGTCATTACTGTATCACTAAAAATGCAATTGACATTTACAAATATAAGTAACACAACTATACATATTATGTGATTTATGTTATCAGCCTATCAATGAAAGCTCAAATGAACACTACTTGCAAAACATTCTTTGACTAGATTTTAAATTATTTTAATTATCACACATTTTGCTTTATTGTTACATAGACCTACGCATGATACTTATTTCATAATTATGGACTAGTTTATATGAAGAAAAATAGACTAGTTACGTTGGATAAATTAGAAAAGATACAAAAATTTAAAAAAATTCAAATCTCTTTAAGGAAAAGTGAGTTTATATTTTATAATCAACAAATAATGAAATAAGTTAATAAAAAAAGATTCTACAAGAAAACTGTGAACAAACATTTTTGCGGTAAAGAAATAAATTTAACACAAGAAAAAATGTATATTTTGGCATAAACTTAGTAGTTAATGCATTGAGCATGTAGTACAAAGTTGTTTTTAGACCAATTTGATTAATAATAAATTATTTTTCTTATGTTTAATTCACATATTAAAAAGAAAGGATTGTTTCACTTTTAAAATTCACCTTCTTTTCTCTGTAATGAGGGAGATTTATAGCTAAACTAAAAGAATGGACAATCAATACATGAACACTTCATAATTCTCCATTAAATCTTCTACACTTACTTCAGGGACTGGTTTCTGTTCTACATCGTCACCAGAAATTCCAAGGAAATCAGTATTTGTTTCATTAGAAATGTCTGCAAAGTCAGCTGAGAATGAAAAAGTCACTTCATCTTTATCACCTTTCTGTTCTGTATCATTTGCTGAAGTTTCTCCTTTACTGTCTTGCTATACTTCTTCCTGTTCTTTAGCCATACATTCTGCATCCTGTCGGTTAAATGGCACTTTGTAGCCATCATACAGAAAGTGAACAATTATCGACTTGCCGAAGGTGAGATTAAAATGTTTTGCATTCAGGTTGGTGAATTTCAATTTCTCTTTGATAATTATTTCCGTCATAAAAATTAAAACAACCGTTTCTCTACTCCTTTACATAAACGGATTCCCATTTTTGTACATATATTTCAAAATAAATATTTTTTTAACTCGTTCAAAATCGCAAAACAACAGGAAATTAAGAGAACGTATTATAAATTTTAGTTAACATGAAACAGGGTTACCGGCGCACCTGCAGTATTATAATTATATATTAAATATAAAGGAAAACTATACAGGGCGCCATTCTACAGAAAAATTAACATTCATACAGTAGGGTGCTGTACGGTAGTACCACAGTAATTTCTAATTTGAATGAGTTTTTTTTTAATGATTTTATTATCAATGATTTCTTTGAGAAAATGGTGTTAATAGCGGCGTCTGACAGAGCGCCTATCATCACTATTTTACCCAACTCCCAGGGCACGTGCCCCCAGCTGCTCCGCCCCCTCAATCCGGCCCTGATGTAAGATGCTGAGAACGAAAACTATTATAAAGGAGGTCTGGATTATTTGTACTTGCATTTTATGTTGATTCATCTTTGTGTTCATTTTCAACCATTCCAGAAGTGGATTAGTCACTTAATGGCACGAAGTCTTGAAAAAAAAAATTCATTAAAAAATTGAAGCCATACCCATACATTCTAAAAAAATACTTCATAAAACCTAACGGGCTGGGTTTTTTAAATAAAACTCAGGTTTTTCCAACCCTGTTTTTTGTGAAAGGAGATAATGAACTCCAATGGAGCTAAAAATTAGACTAAATGTTTTTTTTGTAATAAATGGAACTTTTGGTCGACATTTGAAATAAATTTTTGATATGAACTTTACCAACATTTATTTATTATTTTTTTTTTTCAATTTGCCTCTCAAAATCAATATTTTTCCATGTTATTTGATAAAAGAAGTTTTCTGTTTTGAAGTACCAAAATTATGAAAAATGTTTTCTCCTTTAATTTTGAGTAGTGGGTCGAATGAGATTAGTGGGACTTCCGAGAATGACGTATCAAATTCTGAACCAAATTCGTGAGAAACACCTTGGGTAGTAGTTCCCTCGTGAGTTGGCCTTTTAGACCTAAAACTCAACATTACCTAGATCAGTATTTTACAAGGTTCTCCGCGGTCGTGGCTCATACTGTAGTAATCACCGATTTCATGAAAACAATTATCCTTTTCACTCAAGAAACTCATGGCAGTAATATGATTGATGTATTGTCCTTTACGCATAAATTCCTTAATAACAAAACATCAATATGCTGATTATTGAATAAATTCATGAATATCAGTTCCACTTAGAATTTGCTATTTCTACTTTTCATTGATCTTTGATTTTTGTGTGTTTCATGGTTCCTATTTTGAGGTGTAGCACCAAAATATTTTTTATTATAATGGAAATAAGAGGGCGTCCATATCCCCGAACAGAATCAATGTGAATTTATTTTTTATTTCTAAACATAAAATAAAAACTAAATTTTCTTCTCACTGAAACTGTTGACAGAACAACAAATTCTGTGACGTAGGTACTGAAAATAGTGTCAGTTAAAGGGCTGTAGCATTATTTCCAGGAGTGGCAACAAGACCAAAATTGGTGAAGTGATATATCTATATTATAAATGGTTCAAAGTTATAAGAAATGCAAATGGCATACTTAATTATGGGTCACCCTGTAGTGGCCTGCTTTTATATGAGAACAGTTTACATGAAAAGCATTAACTTACACAAGCAGTTTTCTTCGAAAAACCTTTTATTACAATATTAAAATGAATAAACCAAGTAGAGATTTTTGTCAATGTAAGAATTATTAATTCTCGTGACATTTTTTTTAATTTTTCATACCAAAATATATTACTTAATTCATGGATTTCCAAGTGCCTGGAAACAGCAACAACTATATTCAAGAAAAATACATGTTTCTGATTTTTTCTCCATTATTATCATATTACATTTATTACAAGTACTGTATATGTTTTAAAAATAAGATATGTCATAATATAATGAAAGTTTTAAAAATAAGATATGTCATAATATAATTGCACTACCACAATAAATTTGAGAAGCACCACCAAATGAAATCTCATCTTCTTTTCCATCTGAACATAAACCATCATAATTCAGTGATGGCTTAGGATACTCTTTAGGACAATTACTGGCAGGAGGTCCTATTTTGTAAACTACACCACCTATTTCATTTCCAGCTGGACCATAGTTGCAAAAAAGTTATCTGCGTATTCAAAACTGTTTTTATACACAATACCAGAACAACCAACTCTTCTTGATTTAGCCCATACTAACTGTAAGAAGGATTTTCATATCTCAAATTTCGATATAAGAAAATACCTTCTTTTTAATAAAATAATATAAAACATTTAATTTAATAATGCATTCAATATATTTCCTCATATCATTCCAGAAGCTTTAGGTTTGCTATAAAAATAAGTGATCATTTTAATTGTGTCATTCACTGGATTAAATAAAATAAAAAGTTTCTTGGGAATGTTTATTTGAAAAAAGAATGCAAAATAAAACATGACAAGAAGTAGCATGTTATTTATGCAATCTAACGAGTTTCTATTTAAACTAGCGTACACGAATTAAAAAAAATTAAAGTGCAGCAAAATAAGATTACACTTCCACTTCGCACTAAATAGGCAGAACTGTTTTAATACAAGTCTTCATCTGAAACATCGAGGATTAAAATGTCATCTAATGCCATATCCACAGTAGAACTTGCACTAGGAACTGCAAGCAGTCCAAGAGGAGCTGCGGAAGAGGAAGCTGGTGGAATAGAATGAGGCACTACAACTCCCCCCCCCCCCAGGAGATGATGCAGCAAAGCTGGGTGGAGGTGCAGCATTGACTTTACCACTGTCAGACGACGATGACCACTGGACTTAGAGGAGGCCCTGGGATCTCATCATCGGAGTCCTAAACGGAATGCACAACCATAAAAAATATCGTTAACATAATTTACTTCCAATGAATTTTAGCTCTAGATTTTAGCAAATCTAGAGGACCATAGGATTCAATAGTCGGGTTGTTTGGGATAAATTCGGACGCACCCGTCGTCTGAATATACATAAATTTTTATATCTGCTACAAATTATTGCTAAAATAGTATTAATTGCACAGTTAACCGAATGTGACGCTACTACATGATCATTTGTGATGCGGTGACGTGAAATACAACAAAAACGGATTTTACGAACTGTAAGTTAATATATTACGCAATGTTATGTTGTTGCTGACTGTAAAGTTATCGTTAAAAGCACCATATTTCACCTTATAGTTAAATACGGTAGTCGCTGTCTACAACATCTATCAAGTTACGTCAGTAGAAGGCTGCGTCCAAACCAGCTAGCGTTCTTGGAAGTCCATTTGACTACGTACCTTGCATTACAATGTCGAAAACACCTCCTGTAGCATCGGCAACTGGTCAATCGCAACTGCATGAATACTTCGCGCATAGTACAGGAAAACTCACTGATAATGAACAGAAAAGTGCAAAAGAATACAGTTTACAAGATATTATGGCGGTTTTGATGAACGTTAATACTAATGTTGAAGATATCAAAGTCGATGTTACGAATGTCAAGAAAGAAATTACGGAACTAAAGCAACAGCTGCAGAATACCGAAGCAAAGGTAACCGATCTTGAAAAACAAAATGCGGAACTTGATAAAAAGTGTGATGCGTTGTTACACCGTAACGTGAATCTCGAATCGAAATTGGAAAATATTCAAGAACAGCGTCTAAAAGATGAAAATTACTCGAGGCGTAGCAACATGCTTTTCTATAAAATTGCAGAAGTGGAAGAGACCGAAAAAGTATCTACCGAAAAGGTCCTAGTTTCAGCACTTACGAGTATTATTGGTGATAAAGACTTTTCGAACATTATATTCGAACGTGTTCATCGAATCGGTAAACCACAGCAAAAAAGTCCACGTGCAATAATTGCTCGCTTTGCATTCTACAAAGACAAAGAGTATATGATACGGTTATTGCGAGATAAACGTGTGCAGTCAATTAATTATGGTGACGATTACGCAGAAGAAACACGCAATCGTAGAAAAGAACTCATTCCGATTTTGAAAAAAGCGCGAAATGAAAAGCGAAAGGCTCACTTAAAAGACGATACCATTGTTATCGACGGAACAATATACAAATTAAACGAATCTGGTAAACTTGACGTCGTTCGTGTTCTACGTACTCAAAACGAAGCTGAATCGGTATCAACTCCATCTACTCAACAACGTTCAGATAAGCGGAAGCAATCCTTCTCACCCTCAGAGTTTCAACCATCCGGCAAAAAAGACTCGTTTACTACCTTCGATCCTAGCTCACAGCCATTGCCAAATATTCAGATGGATGCAACAGAACAGACAATTGGAGAACAGTCGAGTGTGTCAAAAACTGACGGAAATTTGTGAAGTGTTGGCCTGGCCTACGCAGTAAAGTATCCTTTGGGTGATGATGGACTAATTAATTTAAAATCATTATTTTGGAATGTTTCTGGAATTGTAAATGCTCTAACAAAATCTAATATTTTAACTAATCCTGAGTCATATGCTTGTATCGGTCTTGTTGAAACATGGCACACAGATAAATTTAAGTTTTCTAATGCATGGGATAATTTTCACATATGTCACTCTTTTGCAAGTAAAAGTAGTATTTATGGAAGACATTCAGGTGGTATAATCCTTGCAATAAATAAAAACATATTTCAATTTGTTGAAATTGTGCATGAAAATACATTCTGGATAATTGCAAAAGCATCTCCAGGTAAACATTTTTTGTCTAATGAATCCTACATAATTACAGTTATTTATATTCCTCCTGTAAATCCTCAGATATTTACCTGTGTTATTGAAGATCTTGAAAAACAACTATGTAAAATTATTGAAGGTAATAGCAAGGTGAAAATTATTTTAGGTGGTGACATCAATTGTAGAACGGGGGTCCTTGGTCAAAATATGTTTACTGATTATCTAGACGATGACTCCACATGCATGCATGAAAGTAGGTTATCTAAAGACGTATGTATTAATAAGAAGGGAAAGAAATTTGTGCAGTTTTGTCAGGACAATCAATTTACTATATTAAATGGTAGAACTCCTAGTGATTCAGGTGGTGAATTTACTTATTGCTCCACAACTGGCAGTAGCGTTATTGATTATGTCGTTATTAATCTACAGGCTGATAATGTCACCGATTTAAAAGTAATGGAAGAACCTTATTCTCCACATTCCCCTGTAATGGTATCATTTTATGAATATGTAAGGAAAAGTAAATTATCTAGGCCTCTCAGGCATGGTGTCTCCAGTTATCCAGCGAAATTTACGTGGGCTCATACAATGGGTGATAAATATAAGTTAGAATTAAACAAATCTTTTGGTTCCGCTCATCTAGCAGATGTTAATGTTAATCATATTGACGAATATAACAAACATATCATAACTTCCATGAAAGACGCAGCTAGAAATTGTGATTTGGTAAAACAAATTGGTAAACCCTTTAGAAGTAATTTTCTTAATCAACCATGGTTCGATTTGGAATGTGTGAAAAAACGAAATGAAGTTTTTACCACTCTGAAGAACTATAGACTGTTAAATGATGACACCAGTAGAGCTAGTTATACTAGGTCTCGCAATGATTACAATATGTTGTGCAAAATTAAGAAAATTGAATCTAATAATAACTTGGTTGAAAAGTTGAGAGGTGTAAAAAATGCTGGTGAATTTTGGTCAGCTATCAGAAGGGTACGTGGTCTGAATTTCGAAGATAATAGCATATCCACAGAGCAATGGGAAGAGCATTTTGCAAATGTTTTTAATTCCTCCATTTCTCCACTCGAGCTCCACATCCCTGACTACATAACTGTATATCCTTCATCGGATCTTTGTTATCCTGTCACATCCAAAGAACTTTCGAATGTTATTTCAATGCTGAAATCTAACAAAGCTAGCGGAATGGATGGTCTACCAAATGAATATTTTAAATGTGGTTCTGAATTGCTTTTTGATCACTTATTGAAATTATTTAATGCCATTCTAACTTCAAGAATAGTTCCAAAAGACTGGGCTGTGTTAAAACTTATTACAATTTATAAATCAGGTCCTAGAGACAATCCAAACAACTTCCGACCTATAACTCTATTAAATTGTATCTGTAAAATTTTCACATGTATTCTCAAGTGTCGTCTCGTAAAATGGGTTGATGCTCACTGTGTTCTGCCTGAAGAACAAGGAGGTTTCAGGGCTGGTCGTAGCTGCACAGATCATATATTCACGCTTAATGCCGTTATCGACTTGTACACTCGAGGAAAAGGGAAAAAAGTATACTCGTTGTTCATAGATCTTTCTAAGGCTTTTGATTCAATTAATCACGATCTTCTCTGGCAAAAGTTACATAATTTGGGCATCTGTAAAAAATTCATCGAAGTATTAAGGGACTTGTATTCGAAAGCTGTAACTCAAGTTGTAACTAAAGATGGTCTATCAAATCCTATTTCCATTAATAACGGAGTTTTGCAAGGAGAGATATTGTCACCTCTTTTATTTGCCTTGTTCATCTATGATCTACCACAAATTTTCAAAAATAATGGTGTATCTGGCGTTCCTATAAACAGTGCTCAGGAGCTCCATTCACTTCTGTACGCCGATGATATAGTCCTTCTTGGTATTTCCCCTTATAATTTGCAAACAAAAATTAATCTGTTAAATAATTACCTTTCCCTCCACAAATTAAACCTAAATCTTAGCAAAACTAAGGTAATGATTTTCTCAAAAGGTCATTGTAGAAAAGAAAATTCCTTTAAATTCATGTGGAATGAAAATGCAATTGAAACTGCAGACATGTACAAGTATCTCGGATTTCCTATGTTTCCAACAAGAAATAAGAAGAAGATATCTGAGTTTTTCATCAACAAAGCAAAAGCCGCATTGTGTATGGTGTACCCAATAATTAATAAAATATCCATGAATTCGATTGAATCATATTTCAAAATATTTGATTCCCTGGTTACTTCAGTTTTGCTATATGCTTGTCCGGTTTGGGGTCTCAAAGCAGTCCACGATATTGAAGTTATACAAACTATGTTCATCAAGTATCTGTACACATTGGAACGAAGTACTCCAAACTATGTTGTAAGAATGGAAACGGGTAGGTTGCCTATGTCTTGTGCTGTTGTTAAAGCATCGTTGAAGTATTTAAAGTTTATTTTTAGTATGCCTGACAACAGGCTTCCGTTCATATGTCTTCAGCAAATGATTAAATTGGATTCCAAATGTCAGGGTAGTTGGTCCGAGGCAGTAAAGAATATTTTCATCCAAACAGATAAATTAAATTTTTGGCACTTGGGAAAAACAGTTTCACATGATATGCTGAGTGAGGTACTTCATAGTTACGTAGATCAATCCATTCAAGAAGATAGAAGAAGAGTCTTTGCTTCTCGCTACTTACCTTATTATCAATATATATTCATGGGAAATGGGCCAGAATCTTACTTAACTCTAAACTTACCGTTAAAATTCATTAGAAATATTGCCCAGCTAAGATTAAATAAAAAATGGTTTAGTGACGGAAAAAGAAAAATAATTTTCGACGATGCCGAAGTATGTCAATGGTGTAATACCAAAGACGATAATGATCTGTACCATTTGTTTTACAACTGTCCATTATATAATGCTGCTAGAAAAACTACTGATTAACATGAATATTAGAGCAACTAGAGAAATTTTTCATTTGCTGTTTTGTAACCTCAGTGTTGAAAATATCAAGCTATTATTTAATTTTATGAATATTTTAAGGAAAACAAATAATTTTCTATACAATATACAACTATGAAGATTTATTACGTATTACTGTTAACAAAAGTGTTATATTGTATTTCATATCTATTACAACCTTTACGAATATATATATTTTTTTCTGCTAAAATATTTTGTATGTGTATCTATGATTATGTATTAATATTTATGTTATTCACTTATGTCCTGTAATGTATCAGGTTAGATAGGCCAATGGCCTAAATAAAACAAATTTATCTATCTATACCTGTTCGATTATAAATTTTAAATTATAAAAATATTACAAATAATTTTTTGTGTTTGACATTATGTTGTTCATGAATATTAATGATTTGCAAAATTTTACAATATATGGCCACTTTCCAATTTATTATTCACATAGTTTAAAGAACTTTAAAGTTATTACATTATTCTTCTATTATATATTTAATAGAATATTTTAAGACGATATACTTACAAGTTTAATGCCTTTTATAAGGTTTCTGGTCACGTAAATTCCATATCCAGCATGAAAAACGGGAAATATAATACAAAATGTACCATCTGAAAAACAAACAAATATAGAAGTAACGACTTGCCAACTTCACAAAAACGTTTGAATAAAATCAGAGATATGAATTTGCTCATATAATATGTTCATTTTACATATAAAATCAGATGGATTATAGTATGATGCTTCTTGGTCTGTCTATTTATAAGAAACAAACTAATTAGCTTCAGGACGTTTCACCTTTATTAATAAAAAGGCTTTATCAGCTGTACAATAAAAGTTTGA
>JAQIWE010001245.1:0-16604 GCA_034698565.1 Campodea plusiochaeta
CCAACAATTGATAATCTTTTGTTGACTTATTTGTTTTCTTTGACCAGCCTGCGAATTGTATAGAAAATACACAATTTAAACCAACCAAATAAGTGGTCAACAATGACTTTACCCGTCAAAATCGTTTGAAGACATAACCAGTTTGAGTCCGTACGATTTTGGAAGGACTATAGCCCTGTGTACAAAATAGCCTTACTGAGAAGTATCAAGGACATTTTGGAGGACAGATTGAAAATATTAAAGTTATCATGTTCCTTAAAAATTACTCAAAATTACAAACTTTTTATACAATATACACAAACAATTATAAATTATTGGCATCATGACTTCTTGGTCTTAGATTTATTTCAAGGACACGCTGAAGTTGGAAAAAGAAGCGTGCACCAATTTCCTCCGATCACATGGTATTTTAAACCTAGAACATACAGTAACTATCAAATAAGTATGCACGCTAAAAGAACTACATCGTATTCGAAATGAAAATCTGCCTTAGAGTTTCTTAACTTATTTACACAGACCCGGGTTTCGAATTTTAAAGAATCATCTTCAGGGTCATCTACAAAAAAAAACAGAAATTTCATTCTTATATGAATTGCAATTTCTGTTTTTTTTATTGTAGATGAACCTGATGATGAAATTTTAAAATTCGAAACCCGAGTCAGTGTAAATAAATTATGAAAGGAAGTCTTCCCAATATATGAAAAGAACTCTTCGCGTATTTCATATTATATAATACGTATTTCGTAGATAAAAAGTTCCTGCAATGAAAGATTTATGGTTTTTCTTCTTACTACATAAACTAAAATAAAAAAATAATACTTCATATCAGAACATTAAAGTACTGAAAAATATTTCCTGTTATAATAATCCTATAAACAGAATTACAGTATATATATTGAGTAAGGTTTCCTAAGAAAACCATCAACAACATCCTTCTAAGTATAAATAATGATAAAACCTCTTAACATTTTCGTAACAACTATAAGAAGCTTAAGTTCGTATGTTACAAACGATACTGTAATGTATAAGCTCAACACAACTGACTGCTACAGTAATGTAACAGATGTAATAATTCATGGCATGCGTTGGCGGAATGTAATAGATTTGACATATAAGGAAATATATATTTCTATCTTGTAATATTTCTTAGTATCTTACACCCACATTGCAATATAACTATAGAATGGTTTAATAGAACTTATAAATATGGGAATAGTATATACGTATTAATATTTTATTATGCTCTTAATGGCGCAATCCAGAATTTGAGTATTGTATCATTTTTCATATTCTAATATTGCAATAACGAACTGAAGGTTTTATTAATACTATTATACGTATTGGCATTCCATTATGATAATACAAAATCTGATAATTCAGAATTTTTACTACAACTTTGTATTTACACTAATATTTAAATAACAATGTTGATTCACAATACTTACTATCTTTAATAAACATCCAAATTCTCGATAATCGCCTTTGGAGGAATAGACCATTCAGACCACCGCAATCAAATAAAAATTACTCACAATATAACCCCATAACAACAGCCCAGCAATTGTGTAACCTCTAAACGATAATTTAGATATTACCTCCATATTATCATGCAAAACAGTAAAATCAAAAGATATTATTACCATTCTAAAAACTGCTCATTAACCTGACATAAACCTAATCTAATATATCCCTCCACCCCTTATACCCTTATAATTATGTAAAGTGTGTGTATAGTTATATTTTTTTGGTTTTTGTTTATTTCATGTGTTCAACCATGTAAATGCCTTAATATGTCTCTGTGAATCCTAATTGAATCTGTCATATACTTTGAGACAATAAACTATTATTATTATTATTAAATTCAGCATATTTCAGAAGATATTCAGGTGGATCGGTAGTTCTGGGACACCCTGCATATATATAAAGTGAGAGTATTGTTTACCAGTTTTCTAAAAAAATCATTGTCATCGCAAAAATTAATAATGTACCATTAGCAAAAAAATTCTGGAAAAATTGTAAAAGCATTGATCATTGGATTTGGATATCTTTCTCATCCTAAGTTGTTATGCAACCTATAAACTTTAGTTGTGTAGAGAGAAGTACAGTATACGTATACAATGCAATGCACAAGAAAGGAGAAAATATTACATAACGTTCAGAGTTAAAATAACGGTAATAAATTCTAGTGTTTTCATGGTAAATTAATGAAATTCAGACGTCATATTATTGTTAATTCTTTGAAATATCAAATAGAGTCATTACTCTGCAAGTAAATATTACTTTCATTTTCTTTCATTTCTTTCAATACAGTATTATAGAAACTAAAACGTTAGTAATAAAAAAGGGAAATACAAAAAAAGAAAAACAAGTAAAAAAATATATTCAGTACGTGAGACTTTTTTGTGCTTGTGGAATTGTTCATTTTGGCAACGTTGTAGTATACGCAGTGTTTTCTTGTAGGATATTTGCATTGGAGTCTGAAAAGTCATTAAGTACGACAAGACAAGTCTTCCTAACAAAAGATTGATGAGCTTTTAGACTTAAAAACGTTGACTTAACAAAATTACTGCTGCTGAAAGAACGAAAAACGATATATATTCGAGCTGTTCTGGAGATTATTTTGGTCTATACGTATATTTTCTAGGATATGCAGAATCAGACTGTATACAAAGGTTTTCAACATTTTTATTTTACGATATTATTTTAGAATGAAATTTATTGAATATTATGTTACCAATTATTTTCATTATGTACTATACTGAAACTGATGACTGAATTTCAGAGTAATCCAACCGATATTGGGTTAACCGAGGTTTAATGCACAAGGTCTCATCATGCACAAATACAATCGTAACTAAAATTCTCCACATAAGTTTTTGAATAATACTGAGCTGTGGTAAATCTGCTATGTAATCATTAAATTATAATATGCAAAAATGGTTTCTTTGTATGTCAAAATTCCAATTCGTCAGTGGTTCAAATTTTTGTAATTTTGATATTACAGAGAAACTCTAGAAAACATGTTCGTTTTTTATTTAGTAATTGTAATCAATTCAAGGCCAATAAATCTCATGAAACGAATATCTAAGTAAAGTAATACTGAACATCTAATACCCTAACTGAATATTTTTTTTACAGCTATCATTCGAGAAATCTCGAGATTTTTCCCAGAACACTCTGAATTCTACAAATTAGCTTCTTTCATCACTCATACAATTTCTTTAACTCACTGGTAAAATGTTTGTCTATATGCTCCCAGTTCTAACAGCGATCTTTAATATCCAAGACTTTATTCTTTTCTTTTAGCTTTCGTATATATGCAGTAGGACAGCAGCGCTGCTCGTGGTTGGAATGTGAAATACTATTCTGACTGATAGCAACCTCCCTTATGACGAAAAAACAAAGAACAAAAGAACATTACAACAATAGGAAAAAAAAAAGAATTTCTTGGCGGAAAGAAGAGATTGCGACGGACTTGAATATTGGACAGGATTGTCGCCGATCGAAGTTTTCGGAGTGCTGTATATTAAAACAGATATATTATTTAATTCAAAGGAATTTCAGGCATATTTCACAATATTAATTTAATTATCAATGATTATCACTTTTATATTGAATATGTCTTGTTAAAAAAGGACTGCTGTATTTGGTCTTTGGAAGTAAAAATAATATTAACATATTTGGAATGTCGTATAAGATGTCGTGGAAAGCATTTTCAAGATATCAAAATCCATGGAAATAATAATCATTATAGTAAAAAATCAGGGAAAGGTTCCATTTTCATCCTAAACGTATAGATGAGAAATTGAACACACGGAAACCTCAGTCATAATATTTCACAATGGAAACTCATGATACAGGAAAAAACTACAAACGTCTCACAATTTTTCTGTTAACAGTGTCCTACAAATTTCGTTAAAATAACACTGAAACACCATAACTTTCCGTGTACTCCATGATGTAATCCTTCTGATATATCTAAGCTAGTATGGTGGTGGTGGTAGTGTTCTGAGATGATGTAATTTCATCTAATTTCTCCCTCGTGAAGAAGAAGTAGTAAGAATAAAGCAAAGTCAGCGATAAAGTTTAGATAACAATTGCTAGATTACTTCTTTTCCTACTACTTCAATTAATTCGCTATTCACACAATCAATAGATAGAATAAGGACGAATAAAAGTTAGATTTAAAGGTGGGCTGTTTTATATTTTATGAAGTTTTCAAGTTCAATTTTTCTATTCTGATTAAAAGCAAATTTCTTCCATAAACTTTTGGGTTCATAAAATAAATCGTGAACAAGATTAACCACAATATTTCAGGTTTGTATAACTGAAATTTTTTTCACTCGTTTTTATGTACAGTTGATAAAGCCTTTTCATTAATAAAAACAAAACATCTTGAAGAAATATTGTGTTTCAATAAGTGGTAAAACCCAAGCAGAACTATTTAATAGAAGAAAATGCCACTTAGCCTCCGTCGTAACAAGATTAATAATTGTTCGGACATTAATATTCATTTGAAAAAAAAAATTAATAACTTTCAATATTTAAAGGTATATTTTAAAACAGTCGATGGACTCGTTTTCCTACACAGTTTTTCTTTCCCCTGGGATATCAAGCTGAATAGAAAGCAAATGAAGTGAAACCTGAAGAGTATACGAAAAAGTGCGTTATAGGTAACGGAACCCACTACTGAGTACACGTTTAAGTAAATTTGGTGAACCTTATCAATCTTTACCACGATTTATTACAATGGATTTGACAGTTAACTGATATCAAGTTATTTTAGACAATTCAGTTTCATGAAAGTATATGATTATTGGTACAGCACATAGTCCACAATGTTTTGTAATAATTGAACATGAGTAGTTTGCTGTCACAAAAATGAAAATATGAAAAAATAAGTTGAAAGGTTTGGGGTATTAGTCACCAAGAAATAGATATGGTATAATTTTTGGATAACCATGTCTATTCCTTAGTGACTAATACCCCAAACCTTTCAACTTAACAAATTAAGTCATAATAGTTTCTATCTGTACGAAAAAATAAGTTTTTTAACATCTTTTACTCTTGTGAAAAATACTGTGCCAGTATAATTTAAATGTGTGTCAGCTAAAATTTTCTCCCATTTTGTTTTCCAACCCTCATGGGGAACTTCCTTTTTCCCATCCTCAAATTTTAATCCTGTCAGGTAGCATTGAAATAATTACACCGCCATTTTAATTAACACACGTCTTCCAAAATTTTTATCTCCACTTTCCACGCCACTTGAAAAAAGAAATAAGAATATTTCAAACGAGAAGAAACTTGGCATCACTGTGATGGAAACGCGGGAAACCTTTATTAGCTAAAGAATGATAATGAACCACTTAAAAATTCCATTGTAAATATCCTTATCTTTTAATATATTGCAGTAATGAGTCTCAAGTACGTGTGTGTTGAATATTGGACTTGTTCCTATCGCTCGTCTACGCTGCGTGCGTTTATGGAGAAACTTTAACAGGACAGGGTTATCGTTTAATGCAGCTATTTAAAGAATAATGGGGTAGTTATAGGAAGAGGGTAAAACCATATTTGACAACTTTATAGTTGGGTTTATTAAAAATTTCAACTTGAAGTTTATTAGAATTTGTAGTACAGCTTAAGAGTCCTCCACCTAAAATTAAAATTCAGAGAGGCCGAAATTTGAAATTTGCATTACTCACCAGGCAAAGTTGCATATCGTTTTTTTTTATTTTGGATTGCATTCGTTATGATAATATTAAATATATAATATACAAACGCCCGCCTGTAGAGACAAAAAGTTAGTTTGTTTAATGCTAATTATAATTTACCAATTTTCACGAGTTTAAAAATAAATATTATTTTGGATTACTCATGTAAAACAACATTCTTCTATCGTTTCATTATGTCATTAATGCATCAAGCCAATGATTAAAAAATAATAAAAATCGTCATCACATTTTTTTGCCGTAAATCATTTAATAAATATTTCATTTTAATACTAATTCAAAATTTGGAAAAATATATAAGAATAAAAAATTTCATCCTGAATCCAATGATTAATCAATGATACCAATATTACCAAACACTACATAATTGCTTAAAAAAGTAGCATTAAAATAGTATTGGATTAACATGGGATTCCCTATGCTAAACTCAATTTTCATTCTGGGTGAAGGAGCTTTAAGTTTTGATGTTTAATTATTAAAATGGCGACTTTTGACAACATAATCAACCATTATTGCTTATGAATTCTGAAACAGAACAGAGTGCTGACAGTGCTCCTCTGTTAAAATGGAGATCATCATTTATTTTTGTATAATATTTATCTGGAAATAATTCAAATGAAATTTACATACTATGTAGATCTTTCATTTCCCAAACATTTAAGCTGTTAAAATCCGAAAGTATAATAGGAAAAAGAATTTCAATTTGTAAATGAGACAGTAATATTTCTACATTTCTTTCTTATTCTCATTGTTATTTTATTCTGAAATACTGAGAAATGTAATTTTCCAAAATGGAATATGTTCAGGATTATTTTTGAATTACTGTCTATGAACTATTATATTCTCTTCCCATACATAACTGTTAATGTAAGTTTTTGTTTTCGAGTTTATTGTTTACTTTATAATGTATAGTAAAATGCATAAAAAACTCCTGTACCATTTTATATGTCCAGTTAATAACCATATAAACTGAAACTTTACAACAACCAAAATAATCAAGAACCAATTCTTAGAAACTAACCACTATTTCCAGACTTTAACAACTAACCAAAAAAACTTTTAACATCCTGAATTTTCTTTCCACCTTAAGCAAGCTATCCCAATTACACAGAAAAGACAAGTGAGTTAGTGTTTCCAATTTTCTTGGATAGGTGTCTCTCACTACTTTTTAAGAACCATTTTGTCGCCTTTCATGATCCAAAAACTTGTCTAAACTTCGGTGGCAAACGAGCAATCGTCGAGAAAACTCTATAACGCCTAGCTTGTTTAACGCATTTACGGCCTCCCATCAACACAGAGAGGACGTCCTTGGTGACAAATAACAACATAAAATTCTTTTTTTATACTTTCTGGTCTTAAGTAGTTGCTTGGTGGTATAAGGGTTAAGAGACTTGGTGTGGTGATGAGGAACTTTATAGATTCATTAAAACAACGAAGATTACACAGATTTATATTTGCGAGCAGCTAGGGATGGTTAATACAAATTGGAGGTTATATGCTCGAAAAAGGTGATGAAGAATATAGTTAGAGAAAATTGGTAGTGCGATTTTGAGGGTTATTTTCTGAGTAATTGTATGTACTACATTCAATTATCTATAGATATAATGAAAAAATGAACTTGAGAATTTCACTCATGAGTATGATTTTATTTTTTCTGAAGATCTTTACCAATCCGTTATTTTTATTTTCATTTCAATAGTCAATCAGATTCGTATTAAGCGAATATACAGCACCATGCAGTATATATTCAGTTTGGTATATTCACCTGTTGATAAAAATATAATCTTTATGGCAATTATAGCATTATTTAAAGAAAGGGAAGTGTGATCAGTTAATATCTGATATTTGCCAGTTTTTTATTTTGAAAGGGTTAAAAGTAGTATTGTCAGCAAGTTGTGTTAATGAGGTAAAAAAATTTGCTTATAAGCTTTGAATAAGTTCAATTGGAGACTTTACTGACTTGTGAGTGTTCAATGAAGATGTTTATTTAAATAAATTTAAAACAAAGAATCACAGTTGTTTGCTTCTTTTACAAAGTGTGTGATAAAAGTTTTCTCATTACACTAATGATAATTATTGGTAATTTCCTTCCAGAGCGAGCACACAACATGTTCTACGCTAACAATCGATTGAGTAAAGCATTAGAATCAGTTACAACAATTGACTCTCCACAACCCACCACTCCTTCAACACCAACAACCAGTTCAACAATGCAACAACAATCACCTTCTATAGCAACGACTATTTCAACAATAGAGCAGAAGACTCCTCCTTCTGTTAAGTCAATACCAAAGGAACTCAAAGGAATATCTGCTGTGTTGTTGGAAAGGGTAAGACTGTAGAGAGAAAAACATGTTAGTTGGAATGATGACTAGGGCCTGAAATATTTTGCAAATTGCGATAGCGCGAAAACATTCATATTTTTTGTTTACGGTGCTAAAAATGCCATAAAATTTAAAATTTGCTTATAATTTAAACTTTTAGTAGTTAAACTTGAAAAATGTGAATATTATCGCAAGAGTTTTGTTATATTCTATGTTAAAAAGTCGGAAAAATTTTGGATGAAATTCAAACTAGTCAATGCCAAATATACAAAAAGGAGTCATCTAAACTTCTCCCATTTTCTTCTTCCTTTCCTATAATTTAGATCCGAGCCAAACAAACAGCGAAAGCAATGCGTGAGATGACCCGCACTCCTAATGAAAGCAAAGAGATTAAAATGTTACAGAGACTTCCGGAGATTGCAAAGATTATTAGAAATACTTTTATATCTGAGAAGAAAGCTGCATTACCTATGGATGTTATTGTTAATAAACTTAAAGGAAGCTATTCAAATCATATGACAGATAGTAAGTCAAAATTCTATACCTTTGTTTTAGTAGTTTGTGCATGGCACTTTTGTAATGCATTGAAAGATGCTGTATAGTGTTTCCAAAATCTTACGGACCGATTAACCCATCAAAGGTGTTTCTTTCAACAATTGATAATCCTTTTTTGTTGACTTATTTGTTTTCTTTGACCAGCCTGCGAATTGTATAGAAAATACACAATTTGAACCACCCAAACAAGTAGTTTACAATGGGTGTCAAAATAGTTTGAAGACATAACCAGTTTGAGTCCATAAGATTTTGGAAGGAGTCGAAGGACTATAAAAGAGTATTGCAAATTATTGTATAACTTGTGCGACAACATACGAGCTATTTCTTGTTAAGAAATGTGGATGATTTTGACGGGACAAAGTTTGTTTTACAATAGGAAATAGGGGTGATTCTTTTGTCCGCCCTATAGTTTGAGTGTTGAAACTGTCAAACTGTGCTAACAGGAAGTAGGTCTTATGTTCTTGCTAAGGGTATATACATTGTGAGGTAATTTAAAGAAGAAACGTAATTGCATACTCCCAAGTGATACTTTTTTATAATATGTTTTTATAAAGCTAATAGGCCTGTTGTAAAGGTTGTACAGTTGCAAGTTATTGGTAAAACTGCACTTTGGGTTTTCGAGACCTTGACCTCCCAGACTAGAGATTGACCTATCCAAGGATGGAGATTAGCCTATCCGAAAATGGAGGTTGACCTATCCAAGAATAGAGATTGACCTATCAGAGAATGGAGATTTGACCTACCTGAGACTGGATATTAACCTACCCAACGCAATAAATTAACCTAGCATAACTAAACCTTACCTAACCTGACCAAACCTAACTTGAAATAATAAGATAAGGAAATTCGAGAGGATGAAAATAGTTTAACAGTATGAATAAAGGGGTCTCTTCTGTACCCATTTTTGGAAAAACATTTGCAATTTTTAGGAGAGAAACACCTTTTATCGCTAAAGTGCATGTATACCAAGTTATTTTTAAATGGATACATTAACTTGGAAAAGGCCAAGGGGGATTATATATGATCTTTCTCTGTTTTACTACGGTGTATCATTCCTCATAAAGAAATGTCATGATGTTTTCATTCAAAGAAGGCAGTAAGAGTAAACCCTGGAGATGTGAAATCATGTGATCACTTTTAGTACGAAACATTTAAAGTGGAAGGGTTCCAGATTAATCACGTATCAGTTTTGGATATCATACAGTTCTTTTAATGGAATACAGTCTGATACACCACAGCATGTGCATCTTTTAAAAGTGCTAACTATTGAAATTTATAAGGCAAATATTCTATTCTTCTGGGGATACTTTTTTTAAACGTATAGAAAAAAAGGGTTGGTGCTTAATCCGTTTATTTAATAGAAAAAGTTGTTTGATTGGAAACTGGTGAGGTCTGGTGTTGTTATCACAGATCACCAACTTAGTGATAACGTCTTTATATCATGAGGAATACACCAAACCTCCAACATGGTGAGCTAATACATAGTTTTAAACCTTATCGTTATAATGGCATCTATTTAATGATAAATTCTTAAGTGAAGGAAATCTAGTAGTCTGAGGCTACCGCGAAATTCGAACGCTGTCCAATACAGTACAATAATTTAAAATTTACATTTTTCAGAGTTAAAAAAATTGTTGCTCTTTTGTATTTGAGTTGAAAAGTAATCTGCAATCTTCCATTTTGTTTGTTTCAGGTGAGATCCGTGAGCACATTGATATGTTGTCTAAGGTCGTACCACGATGGATGATGTGTCATACAATAAGTCGTGGACAATATGTTAAAATAATGAAGGAACAAGATATCAACAATGTCATCAAAACTATTGAAGAAACTACGAAAAACAAAAGTGGCTAATGAACTCATCACAGTTTGAACGTTATAGTGTATTTGTTCACTTTTCGATACACTTAAATGTACCTGTAGTTTAAAACAGTTTTTTTTG
Organism: Campodea plusiochaeta; assembly: GCA_034698565.1. Classification (NCBI taxonomy): domain Eukaryota; kingdom Metazoa; phylum Arthropoda; class Diplura; order Rhabdura; family Campodeidae; genus Campodea; species Campodea plusiochaeta. Next base: position 10,551 of record JAQIWE010001245.1, read on the forward strand.
CCTTTTTTTTTGTTTCCATATTTACAATATGTCGTATTATTGTTTTGCTGAAAGTTTTTTCTACTTTTATAAGAAAAGAAATACTTATCTATGATTCACACAATATTGCATGCCATAAACTTTTATTTATAATTATGTAATGTCCATTTCACTTGTGTTATACTTTTCATTTGTCTAAGCATTTTGTTTCTGTCATGTTTCATCTATTTCCGTGTCTTTAGCATTTAAAAATATTAAGAATGAGTATGATATAAGTTACGACGGAGGCTAAGTGACATTTTTCATCTATTAAATAGTTCTGTTTGGATTTAACCACTTTTTGAAACACAACGTTCTGAAGAAACATTGTGTTTCAACAAGTGGTTAAACCCAAGCAGTACTATTTAAGAGTATGATATAAATTTCATTTATTAATTTTTAAATATTAAAGTTTCAGAAATTTAAGAAATCTCACAAGCAAAAGGCTGCATGTTTAAAGTTAAGTATAATACAGTGAAATGATTGCTGGCAAGAAGAGAAACTTATTAATTTATCAGTTTTTTGTAAACTTTTTCTATCACATACACTGCCATTTTATACAATGAAATATTTTAAGTATGCAGTGGATTTTTTACGCATCTTGAAGGCTTGAATTTTACGACGAAAACTTGTATTTTGCTGCTACATATAAAATTGTTAAGCCATGTTAAACTAGCAATTAAAAAATAGTAGAACTTTATGAAACTCTTGAATGTTTGAAATTACTTAGGAATGTATTTCATTGTTACAAAAAAATTTACAACATTGTAAACTGAAAATTGAAGCACCATATTTTATCCAACTCACAAACTGCATTTTTATAATTATGCATTATTAATAAAAGCACATTTATTTGTATCCAACTCTCCAAGTTTGTTATTTCAAAACCCAAAGTTGTAAAAAGAAAACTCAACACTTGAGTAATCCTATTTAAGAATATTAATAAGGTTCAGAGCATGAAAACAAGTAATTTATAATAAAAACAACAAGCATGGCTTTCAAATGTTTTATTAAAAAATAAATTACAATTGTAAAATTACAAAAATTCATGTAGAAAATCATGATTGCCTTAGAATTTACAAATAGAAAGACAAAGAGTTCTGGTATGGTATTTTGGAATGTATTATAAATGATTGGATAAAACAGTAATATTTCCTTTTAGCGTTTTTCTTTTATTTCTTACTCTAAAAACAGTTATTATAGCTTACATCAGCTGTAGTGTTTCATCTAGAATTTTTGAGGGGCAGGTCACATTCAGGTTAAAGTGGGCACATTTTTTACGTAATAACAAATTGCCAGGGCACATAAAATGATCGTATAAATGTTTCTTTGACATTTTTTAACATTTCCTCCTCAATTTTAGACTGATTTAAATGATTTACACGTTATTGGAAAGATCTCGGCGAGACCTTTAAAACGATGAATATAACGACCATATTTCGTTGGTATTTTCGCAAATAAACGGCTTTGAAACATGGATGTGATTATATAGCACAAGGGTGCCCTAAAAGTAGGGTACGGCACTGTGCCCTTATAAAACGTTCTAGATGAGACACTAATTAGCTGATTATAAAATGTGATTAGTTTTAGTTTCAATCTTTACAAAATGACTAGAAAATTTATTCACATCAAAGTAGTTATTCTCATAATATAAAGACATTAATAAGTTGTTGATAATACATAAAGTAGGCTATTATATATACTGAAAGAGGCCTATGGTTATCAAAAAAATTCAAAAAGACAATTTAGAATGACATAATGTACAAACCAAACACATAGCCTCATGGTAATGCACTGTGATTGACAACTATAATGTAATACTGATGAAAACTACATTTAAAATAATCATATAGTCTTCCAAAATCTTACGGACCCAAACTGGTTATGTTTTCAAACTGTTTTGACAGATAAACAAATTGTTGACCACTTGTTTGGGTGGTTCAAATTTTGCGTTTTCTGTACAATTCGCAAGTTGGACAATGAAAACCAAAAATTCAACAAAGGATTATCAATTGTTGGAATGTCAGAAACACCCTTGATGGGTTAAACAATTTTGGTCCGTGAGATTTTGTATAAGGTATATATATCAAAAGACAATTTAAGGAAGCATTAGTATCAAAATGAATTACTACGAAATCTTTAATAAAGCAAAAGTTGGCACATCAAAAAGTAATTTTAAGTGGAGAGATCATTCAACTATTGTTTCTGTTTTTCACTTCCAAAACTTCATAAAAAAAATTGTCATCAACAGTTATAAAAAATTGTATTGAAGTTCTGGTATCTGATTTTTTTTTCTCTAAGTTGCCTGACACCTTAGGAATGAAAATTCTTAGTATTGTTAAAAAAATATTTGTGACATTTAAGGAGATTTTGGTCTAAATTATTTTATGAACTTGACAAGTGACTAAGATTAAGTTAAGGTAGCGTAGTGAAGGAAACAAGATATTTTGCATTGGATTCATACAAAAACAGATAATGGTAAGTATTTTCAACTAAAATGATTCCGTTTCACTGTTACAATAAAAAAACACATTTTATATGAACGTAATACAAAGAAGTGACTTTTATAGTTCCCACAAAATATGTTTTATACGGAATGCTTTCTTTTGGCAATAAATAGACTCCATTTAAATGCTTAAATTCAATTCATAAAGTAGCATAATTTCTTATTTTAAAGTTAATGTTTAGCAATTCTGTAATCTGTATCGCCCTGTCAATTCCTGTTACGGATAAGCCTATCTTAATGTTCTACAAACTGCAGAACTTCCAACAATGCATCTTTCAGAGCTTTCCCTACTTCCTCAGAGGTGGCAGTCTTAACGTCGTCAGTAATACTCGGAAAACTACATTTCTCTAAAAGCCTTTCCGTTCGTTTATTCATATGAGGTGAAGTTAAATATCCACGACCGTTATTGTATAGCACTTTCTCACAAACGGACTGTAAATTATTGTTTGTTACTTCCGAGTCGCATTTATGAGTTGCTAAGTTACATCGGGAAGCGCAGGAGAAGTATGAACAGTCATCGTGGCTTTCACATTGTGTCCCGTCAGATAGGATTTTATTCAACGCTGGTTTTAAATACATTGCGTCAATGTCGAGGAATTTTAAGATTTTATCTTTGCCGACACCGAAGTGTTCAAGTTTCATATCACATAAGTACAATGGATGAGGGAATATGTACGCCATTTCGTCTATGAATTCTAAGATTTTAACGGACATTTCGACTCGTTTTGCATACTCAGCGAACGACTCGAGTTTGTTGAATACTGGAAATTTAAGTTGTTCGAGACTTTCTACAGCGTAATAGCTACCACAGGTTCCTAATACTTTCGGAAAAGTTTGATACGCCTCGTATACCTTCGAATAAATATATTCATCGTCGTGAGCTAAAGCCCAAATGTTATTCATTTCAGACTGCGATAATTTATCAGTTTTCGTATACCACAGTGTCTCAATTACGTCTGGAACGCTAATATTTAAATTGGTAGCTAACATACTTCGAAGTAAATTTTCAAATTCGCTCATTGAAGGAAAATGTTTAATATTGTAAGTATCGACCCAGAAAACTTGATCGTCAATGTTTTTAGTGAAATCATTCTCTTGTGATTTGATGAAAACCTTCCGTCCGTTCCAATCAGCACTGAAGACCACCTCCTTTCCAATATGTAGTGTCTGACAGGATATTGGTGTTAGTTGTTTAGTTCGACACAAATCCCTGCAGAGGCCACCGGTTGCCTTACCATCCTCATACAAGCCGCACTGGAAGAGAAATAGAAATAGTTAAATATCAAACAGATTCTAGTTGTTAATTCACATTGTAATAAATAAATAAAGACTGTACAAATCATATTAAATCATCTGTTTGGTAGTGAAAAACTTAAGTCTTAATCAGTTCATAGTTCCACCTGGATGAGGTTTGATTGTAATTTTATCAGTTTTCTTTTAATTCCCTTTAAAAACTGCTTGTAGGCTAAATAATATATTTGTAGATTTATGAAAATAATAAACTCTGAGCTCTGACAGATCTTTAAGAGTTACCATTCACTGACCCAGTTAAATTAAAATATGATAGAATGGTAAGATTATTTTGGATCTTTGACTTTTGACCACTTGGTTTGAAAAAGATCATTTAAATTTTTTTTAAGAGCAAATAGGTCTATGAACTTCGGCAAATGTGAGTCTGTATTTAACAGTTTAATATTCACTAATTTAGAGCGCCATCTAAGGCAAACCTTTCCTTACCAATGTATTGACATGCTGTGTTATTTCCAAATTCGTACAAATGATTTTCCATTTAAAGAGATGATAAACAACCAAAACAGCTGTGAACAAGACAAACAAAACTACTTTGCTTCTCATTCTACATCTAAGGACAAATCTGTGCCAGTTACAAAGTCTACTTATTGTTGTCATGGTTCCTTATTTCATTGTAGTCGCAGAAAACATGTCACAATCGTATTTTAACACACCCTACTTTTAAAAAATGAAGATTTGATAAGAAAGTAACCTTTGCACTTGTTTGTATTGCTCATTTTTAGCGCCCAGTACGAAAAATCGTCTGCTTCAAGGTCAAAAAACTGGAAAGTATTAAATTGGATGTTAGGAAAATGAAATTTGTTTTTGGAAAACATTATTTATCAAAATATGTAAATCATAAAGCTAAATTTTCAATTACTGTTTAATATACTCGTCTTATATTTTCAAAATACATAAAATTTAATATAATAAAAATTCATTATCACTTTCTATTCTTAAAATAAACAACTAAATAATTTCCTAAGGTGTTCATTTTACGCTCCACCTGCACTGTAAGAGGTGTTTACGTATGGAATCTGCTTTTGAGTGAAGTGTTTTGATTTAAAGCTTTTAAAATCACAGAAATGTGAACAGTGAACAATCTATTCCATACAAAAGTGCATTTAACTAATCAACATGAGTGATAAAAACCCATTTTTACCTGAAACACCAGCGAAAAGACCCGAACAAGAAAGCAATCCTGTAACATATGATGCCATAGCAGTCAGGTTGCTTCAGGATAATCTATTATTAACAGCTTTAGAGCTTCACACTGAACTGGTGGAATGTGGGAGAGAGTTACCGAAGCTTAAGGAATATTTCTCGAATCCAGGGAACTTTGAGAAGCAAGCGATTATTACGAAAACTGAGTTTGGATTGGTTCGATCCTCCAGTCAGGCGACTCTTGATTCGTTGGATTTTGCAAGATATTCTGAAGATGGGGTAGTTGATGAGAAAGTCGCAGTTTTGGAGTTTGAGTTGCGGAAAGCGAAAGAGACGATTAATTCGCTCAGGAATAATTTAACACTTGTTACAGGTGCGAACTGATCAATATTTATAATATAAAATAAAATTATTTCAGAATCATTTTCTAATCAGAATTATGTATTAAATTCAAAGGAAAGAAAGGATCTCACAATTAGTAAATAACTTTTATTTCTTCAATGTAATGTATTAAGGCCAATTTTAGAGTTATAGCCTAATGTTTTTCTATTTCAAAAATTAATTTTTCATTTAAAATATTAAAATTTTTGATTTTTTTCCTGCCAAACACAAAATTCCATTTTTAAATTGACTTTCTTCTTTCCCAGAATCTGAAGTGAAATCACCAACTGACTCAACAGAGTATCCTACAACAAGTGAAGCACCAATCAAACCACACGAAAAGCGAGCGCTTAATTTCCTACTCAATGAATACTTACTCAAACAAGGATACAAACTAACATCAATCACTTTCGCTGATGAAAATGAATCGCAGGTAACATAAGATCAACGGATTTTTTACTTTTTAGTGAATTATGAAAGAAATAAACCAACTTAGAAAACACATAATTAGAGCTGTCCGTTTCTGTTTAATTTTTTATATGGATATCCAATCGTTTTATACGTTCATTATCCCTTTGAACATGTAAAATAAAGTTAATATGTGTTTTTCAGTGACTAATTTGCATATAATCACAATGTTGCGAAGATAAAACAGTTCAATTTGTGCTACCTTACAGAACTTATAGTCTTATATC
>JAQIWE010001246.1:0-16598 GCA_034698565.1 Campodea plusiochaeta
AAAATGCCAAGTTATGAAACTGGGAGTGGTAAGTATATTTAAAACAATAATGTTTAATTTTACAAAATACTGAAATATCCTTTCCATCTTAGACTGTTCCGGACGATATATCTCAAACTCCAGATATTACGAATCTTACTAAATATGAGACAGACTCTGAGAAAAAGCAAATAGCAATTGAGGAAATGGAAAAGTGTTGGAATACACATTCTCTATTTAATGAGACAAGAGAGACGTATTTAAAAGATCATTATGGCGGTAGATCAAGTGAGTATAAAAATTAGTCTTTCATCAATTTTGACTAACTTTATCGTAAAAAGTTGTATTTTGGGGGTCAAGATCTTTTTCTCTCAGCTGTGTTAAGAACTTTGATAAGATAATAAAAAAATTACATACTTAATGATTTAGTATTTCTGAAAATATAAACAATATGTTCATAATCGTGTGTAAAATGTAGATGTTGCCGGGAAAATACGGAGTATGTGATAAATATGGAATGTGTCAAATATATTTTGCCCACTGATCCAACGACACATGGACTTACTGACCCAAAGTGACCCTACAAACCCAACTCGACTCAGTAACCCTTTCCACTTGGGTCAGGTTAGATCACTTTGGTCAATTGAGTAAGGGATGGGTGAAACGTGACCCAATGATCAACACGAAATGGTGACCTAACTGTCAATGGCTCACTATATCTCTGGCTGTTGCTGTAAAACCGAGAAGATTAAGGGTCCCTGACCGAAACCGGTAATAGTGGAGAGATTACTGGAATGTCATTTCCGGAAACAGACAAATCGTCAAAAATAAAAAGAAGCTTATTAAATTGATTCGTTTGTTTACTGGCATTATAAATTTTCTTACTGTCAAGCAGGAATCGATCGTATATACAGTATACTATACTTTTGTATCTTGTCTAATAACATATTGTTAGGTAGAATATAGGGTATATTTCCTTTCACACAAAAGCGTAATTTATATTGGTACAGAGTAAAAAAAGTGCTAAGACATAAAACAATCTAAAATAATGAACTATATTGTAGTTGGTTTTCTTTCAACTGGATATCTGTTATAGGTATCGAGAAATTGCATTTTCATGTCACCCTTTATTTCATAAGCAAAAATTGTTACATTATCCTTGTTCAGTTATGTCTTCCTCCTCGAATACAGTTTGAACTGACTAGTTATCTGTACAGAAACGCGTACTATAGGTATTGTTATTTAAAGCACATTTATAAAAATCACCTTACTTTTTTCTTGCAGACATGACAATTGAATGCCTGAGTTACTATCACTTGGAGCATTGCGTTCACTATCTTAATTATTTTGTAAGTATCAGGGGCTTAGACGAAATACATTGTAATACAAACCGTCTCCTATGCTTTGCGTCTACCTTTCCAAAGCAAAGTTCCAGTAGTCTGCAACACGAGGTATCATTATCTGAAAAATTTTGTGTACACCGGAATTCGGTCAAAATTCGGGTGGAATTTGCTGGAATTCAGAATAAAGTTGTGCACCGGAATTCGTAAGTGAATACCCCCTAGCTGCAACAGATAGCAGTGCGCTGACTTTCTGATCAGTCAATCTACATTTCCTGGTAGTGAAAGTTACAGTTCGCTTTGAACCTCGCTGTATGAACTGGGGTCATCAGGAGTACACTGATTATTCGCTGGTACGCACTACCATCTGTTGTAGATTACTAGAACTTTGTTTGGAAACTTAGATGCAAAGCATTGGGGACGGTTTCGCTTATAAGGTATTTCGTCTATAATCAGGGGATTACAGTAATCTGGATGCAAAAAGTATAATTATAATTATGTGATAAATTCACCACAGGCCCCTAATTTAATCTCGGCTAGCTCAAAGAAATTAAAAGGACTGCTTTTGGGTGAGAATATCCAAGAGAAAATCAACTGAATGAAAATCTCTAATTAAAATTGACAATTAATGAGCATGGGTCGTGGGAATTTGACCTTTGAAATGCCAGTTAATGCTAAATTATGGTGTTTTTTTTTTTTTTTTGTACAACTACTCTTTCCAAAAAGGACCCTCTTTTAGGTCATGAGATGAATGAATAATTAAATTCAGTAGCGCTTTATCCAGCATAATTAAACCTGCAACCTTTCGGTACCCTGGTTCTTTTGAGAATTGAGAAATATTGAAATAAGTTATATTAGCTCTGTTTAATTATTTATAACTCTCTCTTAAAATGAAATAACAAAATGAACAGATGTTGCCATATTTACAAATAAAATTACAAAGGAATAACAATTAAATAACTCATATCAGTATCAGAAAATAGATGTAAAAAAAATGCTACGATATAATTATCTAGAAAAATACTAGAATAAAAATCGCTAAAAGATACGATAAAACAATGATTATTTAAATTATTAATAATTATAAAAGTTACTATGATTTTGGAGTCAAAACTACGGTGAAAAGATTACTAAGAATCTATGACAAATACATTTAAATTGTTATTTTTATGACATTCGAAATAGATAACAAAACAGATTATTTTTATATACTAAAACAGGAAAAATAAGTAGGAAACATGGCAATATTTGTTCGATTTCATACCAAATTGCTGTAAAAATGTTCCCTAATACTTAAATTTCTGAATTTACCTGCTATAGCAAACAGCCTATAGCTTAAATAATCTTTACTAAAACTGGGAATGATCTACTAGGAAAATTGTCCTCTCTTTCGAGATGTTTAATAAACCAGGCGAAATTCCTACAACCACTGAGTTTAGATAAATTTTATTTGTCACTCCAAGAGTGAACTTTTACGAACATTCAAGATCCAAGCAAAAGAAGACGATGTGTAAAGTATCACTCCTCCGAGATGAATGTGGTTTTCCGGACACGAAAACAACTCCAAACTTCTAATATTTTTATTTTCGCCTTCCGTTCCCATCAGAAAGAAAACTATTTCGAACCGCACCTAGGTCGACACAATGGGGAGATTATACAATAGGAGTGCCAAGCACTGGAAGTTAATCCTCTATTGTTAATTCCCCGCTGACCTGCCTCCACAAACATCATACTGACATATTAAAAGATATTACTATACTGTTAATGGGTGTCTGCCTTAAATCTGACGAGTTGATATTTTTTGTGAATTAGTTTTATAGAAAAATAGGGTTTATCTGTGGTCAGCTAAAGAAATTATTGTTATCCGTAAAATAGTGAAAGTTTTCAAACTCTTTAATCGTTCTGATAGGAATCGGAGTCACCAACTTGTGAATGAAAATATTAGGAGAATACATCAAATTGCGAAATCTCATGTTGAGTTGCTAATGTGTTCGGAAGAACCCAAAATAATAAAGTACAAATGTACTGAAGTTAAATTGTAATATACTAATGAAAATAAATAAAATTAATACAAGAACTAGTGATTAAGTCACTAAAATAGTATAAAATAAAACTATAATCATGACTTTATCTGGAAAAATTAGATCAGAATCGGCATAATTCTGATTACCAATCAAAGTCTAACGAACTTTGAATATCGGCAAAGATTATGGTAAATAAAAATGTTTAAATTTTGGGTATAATTTAGGGTTGTTAAAAACTTCATTACAATTATAGCTATGAGATGTTTCAAAACACTCAGCATTGTATGATAAATTGGGGAAATGCAAAGTAGAATTGTCACTAAAATGGATTCTTTTCTTTTTCTACTTATATTATGAAGTCGCATTTAAAATTTTGCGACGTAGTGAAGTACTGTGGTATCTTTCACCGTGGTGAGCTTGAATCCCACTATTGAAGTTTCAATTGAATTTCTCCATCTTAAAAAATTATTTACTTAAATTTTCAGCTTTTAGAATTTTTGTATTTTCATCGTATTTTATTTTCTAACAACATTAATATAATTTACAATACTTTTTGAACATTACTGTCTTTTTAATTACTTTCCATTCTTATATACAGTAGCAGTGCCGAGATTATCTGTCAGTAAAATTATTTTCACCCTGTTGCAGGTGTCAGTATCATGCATCAAAAAGAAGATACCCGTTAAAAAATATTCCAGATTTTTATTGTATTATCATTTGATTTGGATATGATGCAAGCAATGTTTATCACAAGAAATATATCCGGCAATGGACATTATAATTGAGTGCCTCAGAATAAAAGTGGACCAAGTCCATTTTCGCATATTATGAGATAGCATCGCCAGTTTGTCGGAAAAAGTGTTTTCTTTCAGTCAAGAAGTGGATCAAGTCCAATGCAGCCAGTTCTTCTTTTATACAACAGATGGAAGCACTTTGATCTTTCTTTATCTTCAAAATTTTAAAATATTAAAGTGGACCAACTCCAAAATGCATTGACTGAGTAACTTAAAAATGGACTTGGTCCACTTCAATACTGAATTATTTTTTTATTTTTATGGCGTAGTTTGGACCTACAATGAGTAATAGACTGGTCTACTTAATATTTTATGAATGTTGCACTAGAAAAATGGCCGAAATCGGCCATTTTTCACCCTAAATAGCCTATTTTCTACCTAGATTCCGTACTTTCGCAACAAAAAGGCTATTTTCCGATTGTTAACACTATTTTCAAAAAATGTTTGTATCATCAAAATTTAAGTTAACATCTGTAGATTTCAAATAAATCATAAAAAATTTCATAAGATTTCTGGTTATTTTATTGCAGTTTGATAACTTTAAAGTCAATTTCTGGAAAATAGGAAAAATGAACTTGGTTCACTTTAATACGGAGGTACTCAATTTAGAAAACTATGGATAAATATTTTAAATTATATAATTATTAATATTACACCAATTTGTATGTTCTCAACAGCTGAGTTACTTGTGGTATAGAATATCTAGAACTAATTGTGATTTCTATTCTCCTAGACATCTCCTGTCATCGAAAAGACAAATGCATTGTCAGTCTCTGGTAGTCCAAAAACTTCTCCTACAAGTTCGCAGTTTAAGACTGCTTCAGGCAGTCCACAATCTCAGAGTTCTCCTACAAGTTCGCAGTTTAAGACTGCTTCTGGTAGTCCACAGTCTCAGAGTTCTCCTACAAGTTCGCAGTTTCAGACTGCTTCTGGTAGTCCAGAGTCTATGGATAAGTCGGTAAGATAATATGTTATTTTCATTTTATGCCGTAGGCCTACAATCATTATTTTAAGTCATTGTTCTAAAGTGATTTCTTCAATTTTTTTCTGTGTTGATTTTGAAAGAAAATATTTGTGATAATAAAATGTTACTGAATGAAGTGGTGTTAATAACATGGCTCCATTCATTTTACTTTCTCAATGAAAGTTCTTATGAATGAAATACTTGAATGAAACTACTAGTTATTAATGAACTTGCAAAATGTTATGAATGAATCATAATAACAATTTCATGAATTTCACATGCTGTAATGCCCCCTATGGTATTTTATATGTTTGAGTATCTCTGAAAGGGGAGAATGAGTACATCAATGGAACTAAAAATGGAGTGAAATGTTTCTAGTACCAAATGGGACTTTGGGTTCGAATTTTAAGTAAATCAGTGATATTAAGTTCATTATTTTTTTAAATTTGCAGGGTCCCTTCAAAATCTTTAATTACCCATGTTATTTCCCATAAGAAATTTTCTGTTTTGAAGTACCAAAATTAAAAAAAATGTTTTCTCCGTTATTTATGACTAGCAGGTCGAAAGCCAATACGTGGTGTCTATGGGGACCTCAAAGAATAACATAATTTTTTTTAGCTAAATCCATGACAAACGCCCTCCGAGGTTTCCTCGTTAGTGTAAACTGTTCCTATATGCAGAAAAAAAACTATTCTTTCGTTTAATAATTTTACATGACATCACCGTTTCACATCCTTTGTTTGAAATCAACTCAGAATTCCCAGAGGAAAGAAAAATTGCGTAGGAAACACTGATTTAAAATACCGGTAGGTTAAGAGTGGGAGATAGTAAAACATTGGCACATGCGAATGTTTTTTTATAATTTGTTTCATCTGACAAGTCTTAGCTTAGCCTTTGCAATGACAATAGGGGAAGCTACTATTTTCATAATATTTAGTTACCCTGTTTATTTAATTTTCCTGTATCTGAGTTGAAAATTTTTCTTTTTAATTTTACTGTGAGAGCTGGTAAAAATATATTTTGGTACCTTACAACCTTAATGATGGGTACATTATAACTTTCAGGAAATTGATATTTTCGTGATTTGAATCATATAATACTAATTGAATTAAGAAAATATTATATACACGTTATTACAAATGATAAAAATTTCCATTTTTTTCCGTAAATGCTCTTATTACAATATATTTTCATAAAAAAGTTATTTCAGCGCCCTAACTTTACATAGATTTTGCGTTCGGTTGTCCTTTAAGTTCGATATACTATCCCCGGACATCACAAGTTTTGTCAAGTGTTGCTGTTTAGAAACTATCGAGAGACGAAAGACTATTTCATTATTGCCTATTGAAGTATAAATATATGAGAACAAGTAGTATTTAAATCTTGTACCAGTGTAAACGATGCGACTATCGGGTACCACTTTTTCGTATACCTAAAGTATTCACTATCCGAAAAATCTACAATTTCTTAAAGCGTTATCTGCAGATAATGAATTTTTGGTTTTCTGTGATTTTCTTGTAAGTCTTACCTTATATTATTAAAGAATTTTTGCAAAACGTTTGACGGTTTCTGACCCGAAGGATCAAGATAAGATATTTCTGTTTATATAGTCGATAGATTTACCACAAGGTAGCACAAATCGACCTGCTGAATTTCGCTGCCTTGCGAAAATATGCAAATTATTCCCTGCAAAACACATATCTATTAAGTAGTAGCAAAACCGACTTAAAAATATGCAAATTAATCATTTTATTCATATTATCAGCAGTCGTCTTGTTTTGGGCCACGCTTGCTCCGCTACCTTATAGCTTATTTTCTTGCATTTTCTAAGGTGACTATCTCCACAGCCGGTAATTTTTGAGAGGTAAGAAAAATAATATGAGTTATTTATATCAATTATGTTATAATATCAGAAAAGTAAATTTAGTTGCAGGTAACCCTTTAATATTGCGATTCTGAATTATTTTGTTCAAGCTAGTAACAAATAAACCGAAATGATTTTAATATAGACTTATGCTTAATAATATGCAAGTTAGTTATTGTAAATTTTGCTATTCAAAATATATATAATTTCTTCCTGTCAACCCCTCCCATGACTAAACCCTGGATCCGTCACTGTCTTTAACCCCAGATGTGTTCATAATAAATATCTATTTCCAACACCACTATTGCTAAACATGGCAATCCTACCCATCCCACCTGCCCTCCTGGCAACCCTTGGAATAAAGCCCATTAGATCCAGGGGCGTTTAAACATGTCAGACTGCATTTCCACCATTGTTCTTTCTAACTTTATTTCCCTTTTATGTCTTCGGAAAGTACTGGAAGTGGTTTGTAATCGAAATTAGCGTGTTGTGGGCGTTCTTTCGCATTACTTAGGAAAAGAGAATCGTATCTCTAGTACTGTCTCGTCCTACAAACTAATATCGAGGGGTTGTTCAGCCGAGGAATCTGTGTACATAGTCTGGCTAAGTAAATATGCACTTTAGCGATTTTGACTTTTTGACACCTGCTTGACCTCCCAGACTGGAGATTGACCTATCTAAGAATGAAGATTGATTGACCTTACCGAGAATGGAGGTTGATCTATCCGAGAATGGAGATTAACCTATCAGAGAATGAATATTGACCTACCCGAGACTGGATATTAACTTACCTGATACAATAAATTAACCTAACCTAACTAAACCTTACATAACCTGACCAAACCTCACCTAACCTAACTTGAAATAATGACGTAAGGAAATAGAGGAGGATGAAAATAGGGTACTAGAATGAATAAGGGGTCCCGTCTTAACTCATTTCTGCAAAAACATTTGTAATTTTAAGGAGGAAAGTACCTTTTATCGCAAAAGTGCATGTATACCTCTGGCGAGATCCAGATATAACAAATACGCGTAATCAGTTGAAATCAAACGATATCATCAGCATCGTTGACTCCCATAAACAGGTGATTTTTTGTTGTTACATCTGAGGGACATGCTGGATTCAATACTATTCAAATTTATTTCTGTTACGATTGGTAAATCCATAAATGAAACAAAATCTTTGTCAAAATTTCAGCGAAGATCCTTCACTTTTATTAAGACAGTATAAAATTTACAATAGTTGACATTGAAATATGAACATTAAGTACATAGTTTGTACTTATTCAAATTGTAGAAATCATATTTTTGTCGTTCATGGCTTCTTTCTTCAACTTTATTATTTCCATTGATTCTTTGATGTCACGTTCTCTCAACGTTTTAACTTTCTTCAGTAATTTCGTATGACTTCAGTTTAAAAGGTGATTTTTTTTTTCACAAGAGTTCGTTATAGATTTAGAGTGATGTCGCTGAATTCGTTGGATTAAACCTGATTGCATTTGGGTGATTTCGCTGGCCTTCGTTTGATTTTGCTGATATCTTTTATGTGATTTTGCTGGACTTCATTTGATTTTGCTGATTTCATTTGGGCGATTTCGACTGATTTCATTACATTTCGGATATTATTATTGTGATTTCACAAATGTTTTATTGATATGATATCAAGGGAAGTGAAAAGAAATTAAGTGACATCCAAAAATCGAACCAAAAAAATTACCTGTTCTTGGGAGTGAACCAAATGGTCACTTCCTTTAATTTCTCAAGTGGTCGACCCCTCTGCACTTCTACTTCATGTGTTCCTACACCATCACACTAAGGGAATAGGAAAGCAGAATTAATTGCTGTTCTGGGAAGACTAAAATAACACTTTATGCATTCTAAGGGTGGAGAGGGTATATTGGGATTGAGGTAGTTCCAGAATGTTTACGATCGATTTTGGTTTCAATTGCTACTGGAGTTATATTGGTTATTTTCATATTTTATGCAGGGTATATGAG
The DNA here is from genome assembly GCA_034698565.1 of Campodea plusiochaeta. Lineage (NCBI taxonomy): Eukaryota > Metazoa > Arthropoda > Diplura > Rhabdura > Campodeidae > Campodea > Campodea plusiochaeta. Next base: position 8,963 of record JAQIWE010001246.1, read on the forward strand.
AGAATCTCGTGGGCAGCAGCAACATTGGAAAGAATTTGGAGGAAAGTTCATAATGAGAGAGGATGTTCAGTATACCCAAGACAATGAACACCGTAAAGCGGGACCGGAGGTGTATATAACTTAGTGCTTACTAAATCTTAATAACCCAAACTCGTTAATGTTATAATGTATCTTCTAACTGTTTTGACTGATGGTAAAACATTGTTGTCCACTTCTTCGGGTGATACATCTTCTCTATTTTCTATACAGATCACAAGTACTGAAAACACACTTTTGATTCAAGCTATCAAATTTTTACTCGAGTTTCAATTTTCCTGAAGATTATTGCTTTTGAATCGACTATTCCTTTAATTCTTTTTCTTATTCGTCATTACAAAAATCGAGAAAAACTAACTTTTTAAATTTTATTTTATCGTTATGTTCTTGACCCAGGTTAGTCGAGTCGTATTAAAAACGTTAGATCGGGTCGAGATGAGACTTTTTGAAAGCTGAACTTGACTCTGATGAAAGCAGAAGAGAACTACCCAAAGTTTTGAAAAAGAAAAAAAAAACATCCAGTGTTCCAATGATAACACTATAAAACAAATATTAACACCAGTTTTAGAAATATTCACTTTAAAAAAAAAAAAAATAACTTTATTAAAGATCGCAGTAATATAACTCACCATAGTATTGTGAAATTAAAGGCTATTAACGGGAATAAGACAAAATTTAAGATTTACTCTAATTTTTCTTAAGATATAAGTCTGAACTGGCAGCAAGTTTTACTTTTGAATGATTGACTCGTAACTCTTTTAAACCTGAATAACTGGTTAGATTAATGTATTATTGATTTTTTTTTTTGGTAATTTGATTATCTATACGCTATCATGAAACCTTCATTGAAATATTTTCAAGGAAGTTCCACAAAAATGTATAATTTTTCTTGATACCACCTTCAGCAAACCTTAGTTTATAATAATAATTTATAGTAAAAAAAAATATGTTTGCCCCACTAGGCCAATGTAATATGCTTGAAAGTCAATCGTGTAAATGTACAAATACAAGAATTTGTTATTTTCAGTTTCAAGCAAAAAAATAACTACCTACTGCCAATACATTAAGCATATCTGAGACTTAACATTTAAAAAAGTTAGTTGATAAAAAATGAAATAGAAAGATTAAAACAATATACTTAGGCTAATGTATTGGAAGTGGGTAGTTGAATCTTTTGGTTGGAACTGAAAATAACAAACTCTTGTAAGGGTATAAAAACACGATTGACTTCCAAGCATACTACTGCATTATATTTACAGCAGGAAATGTTTCTGCACTTGTATTTTACTTACATTTGCTATGAACGATGAACTTTTACTTGACTCAACTAAAACTCTAAAGAGTTCTCTCACCAAAAGTTACATTTTTAAAGTAATAAATTTTATATATCATAAGTTTGCTGTATCATGAAGCATTAAAATTCTCAATATAACATATCATGCAAGCTTAATTTGCTTAAATGAGAAAATCACATATGAAATTTATTCAGTGAAATAAACAATTTTCCACAAAATATCATACCTCATTACACTCAAGACTGACCGGGCCCCCCTTCCCCCCGTCCCCTCCTACTATACCTAGAAACCATTTCGCAACCCGTTTTCTCTTTTGCTGATGGTCTAAACCCCTTATAATACCACATTAAAGTTTTCTCCACTAATGGGGCCTTTACTTACTTCGCATTTGTATTAATTGCCAAACATGCTGAATAGAGGGAAATTAATGACCAGTATGAGCCATAACTAGAATGGGGGTTAATTTCAGTGGGTCAAAACAAAAGAGGAACCCAGGGGTAGAAAGGAACAGAAGGTACACCCGGTGTAATAATCGTTGAGAGAGTTGGTAGAAATAGTTACCGGTAGGGACTATATTTTTTTCTGGATATATTAATTTTTTGTGTGCAGGTGATATTGATTACTCTTGAAAAATGCCTCTTATTTCGTTATCGTCGTGTAGAAAGGTCCAATATTAATAATCATCATTTTGTAAATTTAAAGGATTCTCGGTGTAGCCTAGTAGACTATCATAGACGAAAAATAAGTATTTAAAAGAAACATAAAATAGGTTTTACTTTCCAATATAGGAATATACTAAATATATTTTGTTGTAATTACATTTTACAACGTAAAAGAGACTTTCGATGAAAATGAGTTATTTGCTTTAATGAATACTAATTATTAATTATCTTTACCCTTAATCTTTACGATTACACTTAACATAATAATTATGCAATAATTATCATTTTTACAGAATTATAATTAAACAACAATATTGCGCATTCGTAAATGCTGATGTGTAGAAATAATTGGGATAATTAGATCAATTAAATTTAATATATATAAAAATATATATATTTATCAAACTAGGTTTTAATAATAATACTTCAAAACATTTTTAATATATGTTACATTTTTTATGGAGTATAATGAAATTAGTTGTAAAAGTTGATATTTATTTCCGATAAAGCACATTGCCTCTTTCTTTAAAAAAAAATTAATTCATTTACACTGTGGCTGCCTTCACACTTACTAGTGTACTCAAACCATAAATTGCTATTTTGTTAGATAAAAACATCTAAATTTCAATGCATTGTACTATTTTGTGGCGAGAAATTACTATAATATAAGCAATGTTCCTATTTCAGTACGATTAACAATTGTATAATTATTGAGTACCAAATATCGCTATTAACATTTTAAATATCGTTAGTTATTGTATTATTAATACTGTCAAACTCCCAAACATGGTAAGTTAATGACCGCTATGAACCATAACCAGAATGAGGTATAATAGTGTAAGAGTTTTATGATATTATATTTTTTGTGAATTATTATTATTTGAAAATGACATTGTGTAAATGTTGAAATATTATGATGTTTTAAATCATATTGGCTGCCTTATTACTACTCCAACTGTTGCACTATTACGAAATATGCAGTCAGGAAGTTTCCACATTGAATTGAACCAGAATGGGGGTTAAACGTGTAGTTTTTTTTCAGTGGGAGGTCCCATTTTCATACAGACAAGTCCCGTTTTACTTTCTTTGTTCTCTATTGTACTCGATTCTCAAGGTACCTTTAATCTGTGTTGGAAATCGGGATTTCCAGTTGAAAAATAATGGGCCTTTAAATTCAGTAGGTCAAGAGGAACACATTACAGAAACAGAAGGTTAATAATTATTGTGTTCAGGTGATGCAATATATTGGTTTGTCTTTTTGAGACTAATAATAATTGGTTACTGCTTAAAAATTGTTTATACTTCGTTACCGTTTTAAAAGGTCTTATAATTTCAATACTTTGTAAATTTGAAGTCTTGTTGATATATACAAAAAATTCTTTTTCTAAAAATAAGTGTTTAAAGTGAACTTAACGTCTGTTTCTAATTACGAATACTAATATTTATTTCAGTCAGGAGTGGTCCATCAGGTCCAAATTGCGGAGGAGGCGTCAGCTAAATTCAGACAGCGTCGCAGACCGTCTGCGAATCGCCACCATGGTTGGTGCGAGGGTAAATTTTTTTGAAAATTACAGTTAAAAATTCACTATTTTTGGCCGTTTTTAAATACTGCTATTTTCTAAAATTTGCCAACCATCTTCTGATGTTTTCAAATCTTCTTATGTTATCTGCATTCTCTTGTCATTTTTATTCCTGACGGGCGAGGCGCCCGCTCCTCTCACTTGTATATACACGCCCATAGGCGGAACTACAGGGTGGCCAGAGTGGGCAGCTGCCCACCCATTAGGTTTTGAAAAAGAAGTAAAAATTAAAGAAATTCGGAAAAATTAAACTGATTTTTTTTTTTAAATGGGACCAAACTTTTGCAAAATATCAGTAAAAATGGTTTAAAATGGTGAATTTTTTAACATAAATTTTCAAAATTTTCTACGTTTGCGCCAACCATGGTGGCTCTTCGCGGACGGTCTCCGACTGTATCAGCATTAAAGGTACTTTTGCCCATCCATTGCAAATGGTCTGGCTCCGCCTACATGTATGTCTATGCCTGATTTCAATGAATAGTCCCAGAAAAGAAATATTTTTCTTTTTTGAAATAGAAACTTTAATTACTACGTTATTATAAGTAATGATACCTGAGTGGATATGAAGGAAATATATTATATGATTAATTTTTATTCACAGACTACAATTTATACTGTTTTAGTATAGTGTATATAGTAAAAGATATTTAAAAAATGTGAAATTAGTGATTCTTAGTGAAATCTCTCTTAGTAAAATCTTTTACAAGTATATTTAACCTTTGTAAACTTCTTAGAATCAAGATTCAAGAATCTTTCAAATCACTTGTTTGCATTTGAAGAAATATCCTAATTTCCTTGATTTGACTTTGTGAAAACAAAATTTAAAGTAATATCAGGTGATAAATTAATGTACTCGCACAAAGCAACATAATTGTTTAATTATTAATTTATACTATTTGGATTGTAATAAATTTTCTCAGATAATTATTAAAATTAGAGAGAAAAAAGTATAGTGAAGGTAAATTAGATGAAAAACACACTAAAATAAGGATAAAATAGGGGAAAGGTGAATTTTTTCACATAATTATGATCTTTAGACCTTAACAAACGACCACTCAAAAGTCCCCATGAATCGGAGTACGACTAAGGCCGCATGTTGAAAAGATCGCGGCCGAAATGAATTTTTCCAGATTATCTCGTTAGCTTTATGTCGTAGGTGAAAAATTCAAATGAGTAAACTGTGCACATTCAAATTCTGTACAAAATTGTTTGTTGAAAATTATTCGTTACTCTTGTGGCAACCGCGTAAATTGGTATTTTCTGTTCGCTTAAATGAAAAATGCAATTTTCTCGGGATTTGAGGCTGTTAATGAAAAAAACAGTACAGACAGATTCTGTATAGAATATCTGTATTCAGACAGATATTCTCTACACTTTACTAATTTGAAATTTTCTTCTATGACGTAAGGTTACTGAGACACTATCGAAAAATCTATTTCTTTCGCCATCTTTCCAAGATGACGAACTTAGCTGTGCTCGAATTCTTGGGGACTTTTGAGGGGTGATTTGTTATGGCCTACAGAACATCTGAGCAAAAATTCAGTTTTCCTCTATTTTATTCCTTGAAAAAGTCTAATTTGCCTGTACTAGTAAGAACATAATGAATCTCTAATTCTCTATAATCTGATAATATTGCGTTACCACGCACTTAACAGGTGTATATAAAATAACAACACCTGATTAAACAATGTAAATTTTCCATTAATATCACACATTTGTAATTATCTTCCACTGAAAATGATGCAGTATATTTTGTGACTGTGTATCAATCAACTTTCAATACAATCCTAAATTTACAAAGAAGCATAAATTAATTTTACAAATTATTTCAATTAACCAAAAATTAATATTAACGAGCTTATAGCAAACAAAGTTACTAGCAGCAAAAGTATCTCTTTCAAAACTCAAAGGAATCTTCTCCCACTTAGGAGAGAATTGCCTGAACAATTTTCAGCGTGTATTGATCCCAAGGGGACGTCTCTGCAGAGAAAAGTTTCTTTACAAATTAAACGAAATATAAACAAGAAGAACTTACAACTGTATATAGTATTGGAATTTAGAAAGAAGATATTCTTTGTGTGAATATTTTCTTAGAGTTTCTTAAATGTTTTATTGACATTTAACGAAATTAAATGCTTCTTTTGGTTATGAGTTTATGCCTCGTTAGTGTTTATTTTTTAGGGAAAATTAACAGATTTTTTTTCATTTAACAATAGAATTTTCTATTTGCAGAATTTTGTTATATTATAAAACTTCTTTGCTGAAATTTTGTTAAACCTGTATTTTTTCTCCAGCGGGAAGCCACCTTTTTCAACACACATATCCCGTTTTACCTTCTTTGTCCTCTATTGTATTCGCTTTCCCTACAGACCGATAAGCTGTGTTGGAAAAATGGCTTCCCGCTGGAAAAATATAAGCCTTTAATATAATGTATCTTGATATTATACTTTCATTTTGAAATAATATTGTTTCTTCACCAGACAATATTTTTTCCTTGATCATGTGATTAAAGTTTTCTAGATGGTTGAATTTTGAAATGGTAGAACTATTTCCATAATAACGACAGTAGAAATTTGAATGCTTTCACATTGACTATAAAATTAAAGGTATAACAGTAAACATAACTTATTAGTGTTTAACATAGGCAACATTCACTTTTGTTCTTCATTTTGATCATCTCCGAACACTGCATTGCCGTGATACCAAGTCAATTATGTAAGGATTAAAATTTTTTTTTTTCGTTTAAAGTTCAACTTACTTGGCAGACTATTTTTTTAATTTAATTTCTGTAAACGTTTTGAATAATAAAAAAAACGGAAATTGAAAAATTGGTAGTTAATACCGTCTTTTATCTTAGGAGGGCAAAGTGGGCTTTAAAAGATGTTGAGCATCCGTTAAGAGCCCTTCACCTAAAATTAAAATTCAGAGAGGCCGAAATTTGAAATTTATATTACTCACCAGGTAAGGTCTCATATCATTATTTTTTATTTTACATTGCATTCGTTATGATAATATTCAAATATATTTGTGAAAAATCCCCTGATTAATAAACAAAATAGCCGCCTGTAGAGACAAAAATTTCTGTTTGTTTAGTGCTGAATATAATTTAACAATTGATAGGAGCTTAAAAAAATATCATTTTGGATTATACATGTTATAAACAAACATTCTTCTATCTTTTGATTATGTCATTAATGTATCATACCAATGATTAAAAAAATAACTAAAATCGTCATCCTATTTTTTGCCGTAAACCATCTACTAAATATTTTAAATACTAATTGAAATTTTGGAAACATATAAGAATAAAAAACTTCATCCTGAATCCAATGATACCAAACACTATACATAACTGCTTTAAAAGAGTAATGGATATAACATGGGATTCCCTGTGCTGAAACCCAGTGATGATTCTGGGCGAAGGACTTTTAAGGATCCTCCATAATAGTCCCAATTCAGTTATTCCCTATATCCTTTCATAACTCACCTACGACCCTATTTAACCGCTCTGAAGTTTTCCCTTTTCACCATGCTGCGGTTTGACTGGTCAGCGAATATTAACCTCCCCACTGCTTTCCAACAACAAATTGCAGAGTTGAGTTTTAGCAGAAACTTGTGAAATATACCGTAACATAATTGTATTATGGTCTGTTGCTATACTACTATATTAAAGGAAACCTCCACTATAGTAGAATTGTAATTAGTGAAGTTTAAGAAAAGGGAGAATTTATAACTGTGGGATTTACTCGCAGGTTATAAAGTTACAAGGAAGTCTAATATGGTGGGGTGTTTGTGTCAAGGGTATATTAAAATATTTGCAAGGAGTTGGAAAGATTGTTGTAAGCATTTAAAAATATTTTATTAAAGGGTTTCCTGCAGTTAAATTGAGTTTTCTTATATTATAACGTAATATTAGTCTTTTTGATATGAATAGCTCATATTATTTTTCTTACCTCTCAAAAATCACCGGTTATCCAGATATTCACCTTAGAAAATAAAAGAAAATAAGCTGTAAGGTAGCGGAGCAAGCGTGACTTAAAACAAGACGACTGCAGATCGGAAG